>MU122260.1:65470-112076 GCA_014904905.1 Wilcoxina mikolae CBS 423.85
AAGGTCGAAGGGCATGGTCGAAGGGCAAAAGTCGGAGGGCAACCGAATGTCGAAGGACGAAGCGAAATCGATGACGGCTGATGGGATGACCGTACCTACGATCCGGATTTCAAGCGGACGCGATTACGATCATCGTTTGCACGGAAGTGTACCTTATCGTTTGCACGGAAGTGCACCTGAATCGGAAGCTACGAAGCGCACTTCACGATTACCTTCCTACGATCTGAAGCGCACTTGACGATTACCTTCCTACGATCTGAGCGGAAGCTCTCAAGCGCACTTGACGATTACCTTTCTACGATCTGAGCGGAAGCTCTGAAGCGCACTTGACGATTACCTTTCTACGATCTGAGCGGAAGCTCTGAAGCGCACTTGATGATTACCTTTCTACAATCTGAGCGGAAGCTCTGAAGCGCACTTGACGATTACGTTCCTACGATCTGAGCGGAAGCTCCGAAGCGCACCTAGGAGCGTCAGCATTGCACGGAAGTGCACTTGTGGAGAAAGACTACCAAGGGCACAAGCTTTGCGAGAGCTAAGCCCACTTGATTGATTACATTGTAAGTTCGATCTTCTCTTGGATGCTCACGAGTTAGATAATCGGCGAATCACATACTATCGAGATCTTCGAATCGGTCAATGACTTCCGCCGCGATGCCGATACGCGCCCGATTGATGACGAGAGCCAATGACGTTTACCGATACGAACACCACCGAGCCTGCACGATGAAAGCTACGGTATGCCGAGGGCTGGGATATGGAGAGATGGACTTGGAGGATTCAGGGTCAATTGGACGTTTCCTTCTCTTCTCTTTCTTCTCTTCGTTTCTTATGGATCTCGGCCCGGTATAAATGGCGTCGGCACGGGTTTTACCACCTACCACTGGAGGGGGATTTCCCCGTGCACCGGATCCGCCGTGAGGCCGCCGTGATGGCACTGATCGGTTGCGGGATTTACGAGGCCGTACGAGGGCGTACGAGCTTGGATTGTTTCTTCTTCTCTTCATGAACGGGTATGCAGCCCAGGAGGTCTGCAGATAAAGAGGGGGATGATGTAATGGCGGCCTATGGCAGGGTAACCGTCCAACCGCCCAGTATATAGTCAGCTCGTGCGAGTGCTCTTGCACGCCATCGATAACCTTACCTATTGAATCTACCTCATTCTCGAATCCACGTTTGCAACCGTATCTACACTTATACGAGGCCGTACACGGACGTACACCCTTACAGTACCTCACATAGTATTGTCGTGGACTTACATATTACCGAGCCTACCGATGTTCCAGGGGCTCAAGGTATACAATCTACGTCAGGGCATGACTAATACACCTGGGCATACAGATATTTTCCCGATGAACTCAAGTAAGTTATCATGTATATATAAAACAAATGTGATTACACACCTACAAGATTTGTGAATTCATGGTTTTGCAGTTCTAACTGAAGCTAGCTAATTGATATATACAGAAAATGTGTAATTAATCACAGGTTGGTATCTAGAAGGGAAATTGAATGCAAATATACTCTATATTGCAAAGTTGTAGAAGTGTAAAAGGTTAATTGGAAGGAACTAGAGTGTTTTCGGTACATGATAGATTGCCACGGTAAGGGCTAGATTACTTGGTGAGTTTCATATGTGGATGTTCATGCAGCTCAGCCAAACAGTGATATAGCAAGACAATTGGTATTATATACCTGTTGGCCACAACTTTTGAGTTCTAGCATGCAGAGATTGTGATATTGTATGTAAATTGATTTGATGAACATGCAGGTACGTTTGGAGTTAGATGCATATGATATGTACAGCTAAAGCTTAAGGCTTGTGCGGAAATGTATGGAAAGTGTAGCCGTCGGTGCCACCACAATCACCAACTAAGAATCGAATGACAAATACATGCAAATTTACAGAGTATACTCCGTGCAGAAAGCTTCAGATGTAAGACCTAAGTGCCCATCGTAAATTCAAGCTTGTATGGGGTAAATTGTATTTACCCCAATACAATTAACCATCAATTGTCTTGAAATTACATTCCAATTTCCTACGTCCGGTAGAGTTGGGCTACCAGGCAAATCCAGGGAGTGCTTTCCACATTGTGAACCATTTCCGTAGTCCATGCATGAGGATTAGAGAATGCCCAAACCGAAACCGGTTGACTAGGAGATGCTGCATCTAGTTGAGAATTCCAATGCCGTTGAACGTGATATACACAATGGGCGACAGGCGACATTTGTACTGGTGGTTCTGCCGCAGTAGTGAGGACAGGTATTCACGGTTGGACCGGTTGAGCGGAGAGTGCATTTGCCGTGGATTGCCTGCTGCTGCCAGACCGATGCATATGTTGCAGTGTTCGGAGATGATGATGAAGCTGTATGGGTTCGCTCCGGCAGGTATAATTCCCTATGTAATTCCGGGTCTACATTGTAGAAATACTACTGGTAACCGCAATCTTGGGTAACTTGCTGCGTAGTTAGTTTGTCCAAGCGCATGAGAACTTGGTAGGTCCGTATCGCGAATCATAGAATATCACTCCACTCTATCAGTGGCAACTTTGTTACATATATGCATCAGGATCGTGTGTATGAGATCTTGTATGAGATCATGGCTTGTATGGGAACCTGAGACGTGTATGAAGATACGAGGATATGTTAGTGCATAATCACGAGAGTTCTAGAGAGTATGGCAGGCTCTATATAGACCATAGATTCGGCATAGATTTAGACATCACAATCAAGCATCTATTCATCACTCAAAGTAACAAACTTGGAAAATCAGCCTCGGATCCCTCCGATCTGACGTCTCGCCACCCTACAGTATAGTGTGATTACTGCACTTAACCGGCGGTGTCATGTAGAAGGCTTACTGCATGTCGAACCTCTGGTAGCTATGGAGTATCTATCCGGATTGGGAACCACACACCTGATGATAGGAACAATCTTCGGAGATATCACAACGTTGGGATAGTAGCACGTAACTATTGATCAACGTAACATCTATACCGCCGTTTTGCCACATTGTCCAGATGCATCCACCTGGCCTGAGGAATTTCATTCTTTCATCCCTCTACATATAAGAGACCGATTTGCGGAATTTAATTACGCAGCAACGTGTTTCGGCTGCTTGCACCATGGTACCATCAATCCATCTACAAACTATTTTACGTGCAACCTACTTCTCACTATCTGGAATCGGGCATTAACATCTGGAAGTTCACAAAAGTTAGAATGAATTACCCTCCTACGTATAGATCGTGATCGAGCCCTTACTTATAGATGCCCGAACAGGCCACTGCTCTACCTATGATCTACGGAGACGCGGTGCACGGTAGTTCAATCGTTTCTGGCGAGGGTTAAAATGCCTAGGTTTGGCTACTTCTTGCGTGAGGATGGAAACACAACGTTACCTTTGCCGTGGTCCTGGATTTTATGATTCAGTTCATCAGCACCATTATGATTATCTTGCATAAACTTCCCGCGTTCCATCGTCAATCACTAGTACCTTGCATAGAGTAATACCGGTTCAAGCGTCTTCCTCCGACAGTTCGAGTTTCAAGCGAGTATCAATTCGTAGCTGAATATCTTGAGATTCTAGAATATCAATCCTGTCGCACTCACCGTCACGCAGGTTTCATGCACCCCTTGGCGGATATATGCATTTTCATCTCCGTGCTCTGAAAACTGAAAATAGTGCTATGAACCTAGAAGTCATCGTGTGGGCAGTCAGCAGGCGACTGTCGTGGTGATAGCCAGAAATCGGGATTGGAGTTCTAGGTTTGGGGGTCATCTAGCATAACGTTGCTATTGGCAACCTATATAAGACTGTCCTTTGACTTCCCGTGGAAGATTTACTTCAATACCGACCTGCCTCACAATCTCTCCATCCTACTGACCTACATCTCGCCGATCGTGCAAATCCTTCACATCAATACTAAAGAGGCCCCACGACATCAAAAATCATCTTTTTCCGCAATGAAACCATTCAGCATCTTCGTCGTTCTTCTGGCTGCATTGTTGGGGCTTCTCGCCCTCACTGGTATGCCTCTCCATCCTGATTAGGTATCAACCTAATGCTCCGCAGAAGCAGCTCCATCTCTAGTCCTATCTCAAGAAACTTCCCTAGAAGAGAGAGCTGCAACGAAGCATGCAGAAGAAGTTATGAAAGACCTTGTACTGAAAGTTAAGGATGTCAGCAAGAAATACAGTATGCCACTCTCGTCCCCCACAAAGGCGCCGTTAACACCCAAAACCAGAGGCTATCGACAAGACTACCATCAAGGACGTCAAAAATTTCTCTTACGAGATGAAAGGCCTTATGTTGGGCGCTATCACCGATTGTACCGGCAAGAATAGCACTTGTGATATTCTCGATGTCAACAAACTCACAGAATACGTCGTTGACCTTATAAAGTTAATCAACAACACTCTAATAGAACTAGTGAAAAAGAGCGGATTGTGTAAGACCCCATATATAGCTTATGGGCTTTGTGCCTCGACTGATGTGGAAGTAGTCGGGTTAGAACCACTTTTAAAGCTTACCTTGCAATTGCTCAGTTTAGACATGCTTTCGGTCCTTCTGAAACTCATTACGAGTCTATTGGCACTTGGCGGTGGATCGGAGTTGTTAGACCTTTTGAAGTTGAATGGCAATCTTGGAGACTTACTCGATGTATCCAAACTGCTTAATGGTCTATTGCCATCGTAATAGGGGAATGTATTAAACTAGAAGACTAGAGCGGGGTAATATATGCGTGGGCCGTGGGCAACGCTTGACAAAGTGGTTTGAGATGCGAGGGAAGTTTCCAGCATATAATCATAAAGATTCTATCAAAATATTCCCAAGCGTAGAAACACCGTCGTCGTCGTGATGGGTTAAGAAAGAGCTAAGGCCCCCGAGAAGCGCCGCAGAGCCCGGTATGCGCATGCGGGGGTGTTTGAATCCCCAGTCCACTCCATCAATTGTGTTCCGATGCATTACAGAATGACCAAGCCAGGCTACCAGAGTAGATGTGTGGTGAAGATGACCTATAAGCGCAGCTACTTCTCTGGTTGAAGCAACACTTGCACTTCTAGCCTTTACAATTACCTACCCACATCGGCTATATATACAGTCTGCCACAAAAACACAATGACCTTCGTGGCACAATGGCATCCTTCTCACTTTCCTGGTCTCCACCTCCCCGTCATAGTCACCCCCATTGTAGTCACCCCCAACAGTGTATTTAGAGACCTCAGAGCTCGGGATCCGAACCAAGCCGCACGCTGTTGCGCCCTTCTTCCATAGTTTCCCGGTATCTCAATTGGCTAGCTCGGCACTGCATCTTGGAGCCCAGTATTCGGCGTATCGGAGTTCAAAACTTATGGTCAATCTCTGCGTTGATCGTTTTTTCGCATGTGGATAGCACTGCAAAAATCGCATGATAGGGAAACCAAAAGGTGCTTTTCCCCAGCTATCATCACTTTCCGTTTAGCTAAGTAGTTTTATCCAATTCTCGCCGCATATTTTCGTTTCGGATGGAGTCAATTCCGGACCTGGCTCAAATATCTCCGCGAGTGTTCAATATTGTTGGATCAAGACATCAAGACGCTTGGCCGTGAAGGTTATGCAATGAATTATTTATCTACTTACTGAGGTGTGGATAGAAGAACCTGCACAATGAAGTACACTAAAGAGCATCGCATTGGATTACCTCCCTCTCTAAAGTTCATGAAATCCATGAATATCCGTCGTCCTGTCGTCCTGTCGTATCCAATGTTTAGTAGTAAATCCACCTCCCCACCCCCACATTCCTTCCCCGACAAGGCAGGAGCCAATTTTTTTCCGCTCGCAACATATAAAGCCCAGCCACTCCCGCATTTTCCTTTTTTCTCTTCTTCAACCATGAAAGTTTACATCCGACTAAAGAAATTTGGCCCATTTCATGATATCCGACATGATCGGGTTGAACGAGCATTTGTAGCTCATGGTCGTAAGACGAAATCTCCCAAGCGTACTCCTAAGAACACTTTACGAGCCCTCGGGCTCTGAGCATTGCTGTCCCGTTGGTATCGCTACATTTCCTATCTATATATACGTTGTCGCGTCTACAGTATGACATCGTCTGTCTATGCACCAAACTACATGACATTCAAAACGTAGTCCGTCCCCCACACGCGTGGAGCCAATCCCACGAAGCTTTGGGCGCTATGACGACTGTGAGTTGAGGAAACAGTCGCAAGACCCTGAGACCTTGCATCTGCGTCATTCCGCATGACAGCGTCACGCGGAATGAATCGAGATTTTAAAGTTACAGCCCTCTTCCGGGGAACTTAAAACAAGATGGCAATCCATCCAGCTATCCAATCGCAATCACAGAACAGCCAGGGTCTCTTGAATCCTACGGGCTTGCAATCTTATCTTGCATTGCCGCCGATTCAGTCATGGACGATCATCAAAGAAGATATACACGTGACCATTGTATGTAGATGTTTGAAAGACAGCATCACAAATGCCAAATATTGTCATATAGTGGATATTTGACGTTGCCTCTCAAACCACTGATATTACCGCCCTTGTATCCACATTATCCATCTACGAACGGGAAACAACACCAGAAACAACACCAGAAACTCAGGATCATGATGCCTAACGAGCGCTGTGGGTATGATTCATATATGAACATGTACAGATATAAAGTGAAGAGAAGAGAAAAAAGACCATGTAAAACCCAAAGGTAGCGCGAGATCATGTTGCCAGAACCTCAGGAGAAATAGAACATAAGCGAATAATAAACCAGTAACACATAAACCCGCACGCAAAGAAAAGACAAAACCTGTCCAGTACCATGCTAGTTTCTATTTGCGTTTCCCAAACCGATGAAGTGTTCAATCGACAAGACTAAAGAGTAAAACATTAACCTGCAACCGTCCCCTCATCACCGCGCTTTCGCCTCCCCAAAAGCGTAGCGTTGTCTAGACTCAGTTCAAATCCAACACGCTTCTTGTTTCCACCAGTCTTTGTTGAGCCGATGATGAACTTCTTTTGTGCCGCTGGAGGAGCCCTGGCAGAAGCCACATGCGTCGAATAGGCACTTGCACCAGCGGGCACAGCGGTGCCGGCTGCTGGGAGGTGTGCACTTGCATTAAGATTCGTACGCCGTAGCTTCTGTTCTACTGCGGAGACATTCTCAGATTCACCGTCTTTCGGGATCTTGACTGAAACTTCATCATCTAAGTCTTCATACTCCTCATCTTCATCCTCCTCGTTGAGCGGAGCAGTGTTGGATCCACGATAGCCCTGTTTCCAGTTTTTCCGGCGCTTGTTTTCTTCTTCCAAGCGATGTACAGCGTATCCAACGTCGAAGACTTCGCGCAAAGAAACAGCTCCCGGAGAACGAAAGTCCATCCGCCTGCCTCCACCGGGGGTTTCCATGGCCATACCAGGTGATTCGTCAATGAAGTGCAATCCTTCCTTCGCAATGGATGGAGTAGCGAGAGGTGGCGCATCACTTGCAGCTTGGGTTGGTTCCTTAGTATTCTTGATCCAGGGGTGTTCCAAGAATTGCTTGATATCGTATCGTTGCTCCGGGTTGACGGTCAGAAGATGTGAAACAAGGTCCTGGGCCGATTTCGAAATATCGTCCCACCAGGGCGAAAGGAACGTGTATTGACCCCGCGCGACTTTTTCAGTAAGGACGGAGATTGATTCGTCGTAAAATGGTGGAAAACCACACAACAGCGTATATAGAACACAGCCAAGCGCCCACATATCGACCGATTTGGAGTACCGTTCGTCTTTGACAATTTCTGGCGCGGTATATCCGACAGTTCCACACGGAGTTACTGTCGTATCCTCCCATATAACTTTCGAAAGACCAAAATCGGCGATCTTAATTTGTCCAATACCGCCAGAGCCAACCCCGGGAATAAATTCACCTTCATCAACCTTATCCTCGTCCTCTGCAGACTTTGGCTTCGGGTTCCTGGTAGGAACAAATGGTGCGGGATAAAATAACAGGTTTTCTGGCTTTATATCTCTGAAAGCAATAATCAGCATACGGCAGGATTGGCCACTTCCACAATTAATCTCACCGGTGGACAATCCCCTTCTCCTCGTGGAGATACTTCAAAGCTCCAGCCACCTGAGTAATGACATGCCGACTGAGATCCTCCGAAAAGTACGTCAATCGTACAATTTGATGGAACAATTCCCCACCTGGGCATAGCTCCAATATAAGGTAGTAATATGCTTTTTCTTCTTTGAAATCGATAAGTTTGACTATGTTGGGATGGTCTAGTCTCCGCATTATCGAAACCTCTTTGAGAATATTCGCTCGCTGTCAATTGAAAAATGTCAGCATAGCTCTAAACCCAAACTTTGGTGCTGCTAAGGCATAGACAGGTACAAAGTGCAGAAAATAAATAAAAAAAGTCAAGCAAATCCGCCAGCAATGCGATGAAGTACCCGAGACGGGTTTAACGAGAGGTCTAATGCGCACCTCTACTACTTTGTTTCCCTTCTTGACGTCCGGATGAAGGTGGTTGTCACCCTAACACCACAACCCACAACCACATATGTTAAAAGAGTTCCCAAGAAGCAAAGCTTGAAAATGCAAAAAGGAGATCAAAAGGAAACATCAATTAAAGTGAAAGGGAAAGTCAGATTCACACCTGTGAAGCGTTCAGTTCATATTTCCTGACCACCTTGATAGCGACCTCTCCATAGACTCCCTGTGTATCTCGAGCACGATATACGTTACTGAACGCTCCATCTCCCATCTTCTGCACGAGAATCCATCGGTCTAGCCCTGGATACCGAGGAAGCTTTTCTCTATTTGCTTTCTCTTCCGCAATAATCTTTGCGAGAGTTTCCTGGTCATAGGCCTTGGCTCCCTGCCCGATGCCACCCCCAACGTTCCCACCCGGAGGTGAAACGTCTTCCATGTTCTGATGTTGACCAGCGGTTTTCGCGGCAGCACCGGTAGCTTGAGCGGCAATGTTTCGATTGTCTGCAGCGTTCACGGAATAATCGTGCTTGTGATGTTGGATGTGCAGGTTGCCCCCTGCTTGAGGAGCTGGATCCGAAAACGCATGCGGTTGAGGAGCAGCAGGCGGTGGGTCTGGGGCGTGGCGGGCGTGGCGGATGAAGTTCTTGAGGTTCTGAAATTGCGAGGACATCAGTATGGGAATACTGAGATGGGTGAATGGGATACGATTAATGAGTCGATTAACAGAACTTTGACGGCGGGGGGGTGAATAAATAGATGACAGCAGAGATAAGAGAATGACAAATTTGCAGCGGAAGATAGTATGGAATAATTTTGGTATCAGAAAGACTCAAAGTTGGAAGTTGGATGAGTTGTAAAAGCGACATGGCCTAAAGCAGCCGAGAAACAGGAAATAGCAATATGTAAGGAAGGCATGCAAAGTATGACATCGTCAAGCCACGACAGGCATTAAAACGATGTTAGGAACCACTGAACACATTCTAAGTTGTCCAGAACAAATATCCCGCACAGACCACAACTCATATATAAACAACACAACACAACGACTGCAGATAAAAGGAAGGAGGCACCGACCTCTATTACAGGCATTATGTACGCTTATTACTATGCCACGGATGGATCACCACAACGCCGTTGAAGATAGTGCGGATGTGAGGTAGTTTGTCGAGAGTGAGGGCGTCGGAACGGTGGAAGTTTGCGACCGATGAGATGAGGGTAGAAATGGGTTCAGAGGGAATGTTCACGCGTTATTTGGAAAAAAGAGGTGGTGGTTGACAGTGTCGGGGAGACGGATGAATAGGCAGACGCAGGTAAATACCAGGGAGTGAGCGTTGGAGAGTACTGTTCCGTACCTTCGTCACCGGATGACGACTGTAGTGTGAGACGAGCGATTAGGAAGCAAGCAATCTGAAATTGCAAAGTCCGGTTGAGATGAGCGAGGAACAGGTACCTAGGTAAGGTGGTGGCACTGCAATAGCGAACGCACGCAAAGCAGAACAATGGTGATTATTGCTGTTGATGTCGCTGCTGTTGATATTGTTGGTTTTTGACGCTGCTGCTTTGCTGCTGTCGGCGGGGTTTGTGGTAAATGCTCGATTAGACTTTGGAAGGGCAGTGGAAGTCTGGGGAGCTGCTGACGATCGTGACGCTTGGGGTGTTCAAGTAATCCTTGTCAGACAATCTTGCACTTTCAACATCTGAGCAAGGGTAGTTACCCAGCTTGTGGGGACTGTTCTTGCTTCTGATGCGCGCTCACTGGACCCAATCCTGCATGTTCCTCGTGTATCTGGACAGCTGCAGGCAGGAAAGGGGGGGTTTCTACATGGACGTTTGTATCCTCTGCAGCACGGTTGATGGCACCGTAGCAGGAAAAAAGTTGCAGTCGGATCGTGAAAGGTCGGGACAATCTTAGCACCAACTCTAGCTAACCGCCTCCAACAATGACGACGGCCGACGTTTTCCTCCCACGTGACGCTACTATGCGAGGAATGACGTAGCGCTGGAATCAAGATTCGTTCACCTGCACTCCTCATCTCAAATCAAGTACCCCTCTTCTATTCTGCGCGGACATGGTACGAAAAGTCGGAACTGCGAAATCCCTACAAATAATATCGGCGATGCGGCTTAAGCAGCTGCCGGTGCCAGTTCTACCCGAGGAACGTCCACATCACTCCCGCAAGCGGCTACCGTTGAGCCGCAACAGCCTGGCTCGCTCTAACCATTGGCCTTTTAAACGTTTAGCAAGCCAGCCTCGTCCGTGGAGAGGCCCGAACCCGTCGACCAGTCAGCTACTTATGTACCTCCCAGAGTCTGTCTGTGATTCGATCCAGTAGCGAATGAACGTAAGAGTCCGCTTTGCCTTACTCTGATTCGCCTACGCATGAAACTTCCTCATTCCAAAACCATTTACCAATTTAAAAGACACTTCTCTTGAAGAGTTTTGGTTTCAAGTGGGGGAATTCTCAGCTGAGTAGCTCACCGCACCATTCCTACACCTTTCACGCAAAAACCAGAGAACGGACGTTGTGACAGAACGCTACTCAATTGGTCAGTGCGACTGGCGGACGATCAAAGGGATCAGTAATCATTAGCCTCTCACGCATTCCAATGAATTCCGAATCCCTACCTAATCGGTACCCTGCTCCTTTTTTTTTACCACAACTTGTTTAATTCTAAACCCATAAGTAAATCAAATATATCACAGCCATTATTGTATCATTATTTTTATGGAGTCCATTGATCGCATCAAACAGACGGCATTTTTGCGCATCGAGCTACTGCTTCGCAGCATGTGCATGTGTAACATGTCATAGCACCAACCTCTAACCGCCCAGTGCATCCCACAACATCTCCACCTCTCCACAACCTCACATCCACGAAGAATCGCGCCTTCTACAACAGCAACATCCCGTCCGTCAATTCTAAATTATCCGTCATATAGCTGCTATCCACCTAGCCTCCCGCTGGCCTTCCAAAGCGGGTGTCCGTTCCCAAATCGAGTCGCGATCCCAAATGTTTCCTAGTCATTGAATCCTGCACCACATATGGAAGGAGTAACTTTGTACACCGCAATGATCACAAGCGAATCAGGTGTCCCACCTCTGCGCCGATCCGTACCAGAGCCAAAAACGCCCGAGAGGGACGACAGCGACATCGAGGATCTAAGTCCCAGTCGGTCGGATTACTCGCCAAAGCGGGGCCTGCGGCGGATTCGCGGGAGTATATCCGGCGCTAGCAACACCAGCATTCCAGTTGCTTCGGACGAAGAATGCGTTATCGTCAACGTCTCTTCTTTCAAATCCAGGCGGAACTCCTCGCATCTACACCATCCGAAGCAATTAAAGAACAGTCCGAAGAGCGCATACTTTGAGGATGCCGGGGTGGAGACCGGGCGCAGGTCCTGTGGAGTGATGGAATTTGAATCGGCGGGTGTTCCGATCCCACAGTCACCTCTATCGTTTGATGAGGGGGTCCCAGTTGGTCGAACTAGAGTTGTCGGTTTTGAGCCAGTCGATGCTCGCAGGCCTGATTCACCGCCAGCCAGCACGGTGGTTAGTTCCGATGATGAGGATAGTGAGCACGGCGGTGCTTTGCTTGATGCGGCCAGCAGCTACAGCAACAACACCAATGCCAACACCAACACCAACGCAAAGAATACCGATACAAAGGGCAAAGCCCGGGTGTTGGCCAAGTCGGGGAAAAAGGTTACTCCATGGGCAACGCGAGCTTCAAGCTTTACGAGTGAGAGGCCAGAGAGCTTGATACCAACTGAGGAATCCGAGAGTCCTGAACCAGTGGTACGGGCTGCGGCGAGTCTACCAGTCAAAGTTGAGGAGAATAGCGGTGAACCAGAAGTACAGGTTGCGGCGAGTCTACCGGCTGATGTTCAAGCGGACAGCGAACTGGTGGTGCAGGCTGTAACAAGTTTACCGGTCACAGCGGAAGTGGACAGCGAACTGGCAGTTCGGGCTGTAAAGAGTTTTCCGGTCGAAGCGGAAGAGGACAGCGGCGATGAAGTATTTGAAGATGCTATTGAGGAGCATCTGGAAGAGACTCCTATCGCTGTCGATACTTCCAGTGGCTCTTCACTCGTCGACTCGATGCAAGAAATTCGCGCTCGCACAGCACGAAATAGCAAGTCCCACGATCCTCCCACTAGCGACAAAATCAAACCCACCGACGAAAAGAGTGCTGAAGAAAAACGAGTTATCCTAATCTACGAGCCGCCGAATTCCGCCGCCACTTCCCCTACCGATGTCTCCAACACCAGTCCTAATCCCATTCTTCCAGCCCTAAAGCTTATACCAGCAACTCCCCTCGCACTCTCTAGCTCCGCCGAGAAGGAGAAACAATTAGGCCACCCAACAGCCCTATCCCGCAAAGCTACCACCAGCTCTAGGAGTTCGCCATCTATCCCTGAAGACGCCGTCGCAGAAGTTGAACCCGATTGCGACTTCACCTCCAATCCCAAGCGTCCCACCCTTGCCGATGTCCCGAAAAAAATCCGCGAATCAAAGCTACATCCTTGGTGGATGCCAAAACGCGTCACTCTCGCACGGGACGATGGCGGGGATCTAGAGCATGTGCTTTCCGCGCCTAGCGAACGGAGCACTCGATTTTTTGACGATCTAAAGTCCAGGAGAGCGTCCACGGGGGACAAGGAAGAGAAAAAGAATGGAAGAGTTACAAAGAGGATCAAAGGAACAAAATTTGTGGTTGAGTTTGTGGGATGGAGACGGATTGGTGAAGTTTTTACAGGAAAGAGGAGAAAAGAGGGGGTCGTTCTTGATCTTGAGGGGAGGCCCATTAGGAAGAAACGAGCTGATGAATGAACGCCCGATGATGAACGTGATGATACTAACGATTCAGAGATTTATTACGACGTTTGACGACACATGCTTTTGGGTATGTCTTTGTTTACGAAGTGAGTCGTTACACTTTTTGGATCTACGGTTTATAGTTTGAACAAGCCTTTAAGCGATTGCATTTTGTGGGGGTGCCTAGTATGTTTGGTGTGCGTCTTGGTTTTTGCTTTGCTCTCTGGAAAGGATACCTAGGTATATTGATGACTATCATGACGTTATTTGGAGTGGAGGAGTTAAGATATGTTGATTTATTTATGCGGGCGTTCCTGGGTTATGCCTGGGGAAGGTTGTTTGGTTTCCTCTTACCCTGTTCCCTACACTTTGTATGTTACCTGACGCTAGTTGGCATGCTGATAAGGAATTGGAGATGCGTTCAGTTGGTGGGTGTAATCTTGGGTTTCTTGTTGGAGGGTCAGTATTGCAATTTCGAGTTACAACGTCCCAGACGAAATATCTGGTTTTAACCCCTAATTATTTTTACGTGGATCCAAGACTACCCCTAATTCAGTGATACATGGGCACGTTTTGATGTGAAATCATTGGCTGGCTTCAAATCCTCGCATGTGGATATCAAGGGATCTCCAGAAATATATCGATCGGGTTAGGGTTCCTTCAATACAACCTCCTCGCCTTGACGGAAAAAAACTCACCGCATATCTTCACACAAGGTTTCCACGAAGATCCCTACCAGGCGGGAATGAAGGCGTTGTACACAGCCAAGTAAAACTGTCGCAATTAATGCACATTCTATCGTGAACGTGTTAATTCAAATCTTGAGAATCTGGTAACATCACACATACAAGTGCAATGACCCTGAGGAGAAGAATCCCAAGGGCAGAAATCAAAAAGGCTGTACCAGGAAGAAACTATTTTGTGTGTACAATTTTAACCTATAATGTGATATCACTCGCTGCAGCAAAACGTGTTTCTACATCAAAAGACGTCACAGCGGCGATCTTCCCTGTGAACTCCCGAGAAACGACGTGTCACAGTGACCTATCTGTTTGTTAGTATCTGTGATGCCGAGGCTCAGTAGATATCGTCGAGTTATCTACCCACACTGAGCAGGATTGTTCCCGTCTACGTGCGGAAAAACAGTGTATGTGAACCCCGGCCAGATATATGTTAAATAAGAAATCTCGCACAGCTGCTACTGGTAGATCTACGGTCGATCATATTGCTAATGGCTAAATTGGCGAGAATTCTTCGAACGTGATTGTTTGGTTTGCCCGGGACCCATTGCAGTAGTAGTAGCTGTCGTCTCTGTTATCATTCGGAGAGACGTAGCCAAGAGTAACATTTTTGGAATAGATACGTATACTAAGGCATGTATCCGTAAACTAATTTCTGCCGCCACATGAGATTGAAGTTGAGGATGGTGGGTGTAAAGCAGGTATGTGATATCGTCCTTTCTTTGAGCGCTCCGCTGACCCCGTGTGAGAAGACTCACTGAGCTTCACTCGGGTGGAGACCAGCAAGAACGAACTTAGATGACCATTCGATCAAAAGAAGTACGCTTCCTCCACCATAGCGAACAAAGCCGAGAAGGCACTCTATATTCTGTGAAAGTAACTTGTAATCCAATCCAGCGTTTTCTTTCCTACATCGTGGGCGAAAACGAATACTAAAGCTTAAGACCCCTATCAGTCTGAGCATACTGTACACGTATGCAGTAATTGGGCACTGAAATAAGCAGGTGGTGGTAATACCCCGAGTCGAATGGACTCGTGCCCAGCATAAATATATCAAATATTGGCGGTATCAATCTTTTTGGATTCTCCCATGAATTCTGTGAGGGATCTGGCAGCATATCGGAACACATACAGTACCCGCAATGACAATTGCCGAAGAACCTTGATCAAGAAGAATACCTTTCAAAGTCACTTCCCTGACTGAGATGAAGTCTATTCCAGCCTTCTCATAAAATACAACCAGAAAGCTACATCTTGAAGTTGGCCAATTCAAAATTCAATTCCAAAAGGCAAACGCCACATCTGTTTATGCAAAGCCCACTCCAAGCCACATTAACATCAAAACACCATACCATAATCATACAACTCTAAACACAACCCATACATCTATCTTAACCAAAACACCAAAACAAAAACCTGTAACCCATACTAAGAGTAAATGTAAATTGACGTATCCCAGCCACCCATTCAACCCTTGGCGACACCAAACCTCATCTCCGTTGCCCCAGATGTATTCCCCAAAAATTATCCGGCAAACTATGCAGCGCTAGTAGAATCCACCTCATTTCTCCGACTCTTCTTTGCAGGAGCCTCAGCAAGGTCACCATCATCCAGTCGCCGTTTTCTCACCCTTGGTCCCAAGTTGGTTGAGGAGGCAGCAGCTCTGAATTCCTCTTCCATTGTTGGTTTTGGTAGGGGAGCTTCAATGGATGTTGGTGTCTTGTACGTCTTTCCCCGAACCGGCCTCTGCATATCGTTGTTGGATGTTGTAGAGCTTCGCCGGGTCACACTCGTGCCGTGAGCTTCATTGGTGACAGGGAAGGAAGAAAATTGACCGTTCGTGTTAGGATTGTTGAGCTGCAAGCGCGGTGGACCTGTAAGTGCTGCTGCTGCTTTTAACTGAGCGGCTGCAACATCCGCCTTCTTCGGACGCCCGCGTTTACGCCCAGTTCCAGTAACCGCAACCGTGCCCCCTCGGCCCGCGCCAACCTTGCTGCGCTCAGCCACTGACTGCTTGTTTGAATCATCGATGGCTGTAGAAGAAGGCCCGTTGGTTGGTGTCGAGGGGTGAGAAGTCCCTGGCGACACATCTCGGCTTAAAATACCCTTCATTGACTCGCGGCCTTGCATCCCGAACGATATTTTGAACATGCTCTGGGAAACTTGCGTAGATGTTGACGGCGTCGCTGCCGAGACTGTGGCTGCTGCCGGTGCGGCTGTCACCAGTGGTCTGGACCCTGGGGCAAGACCATCTTTCCTGGGCCTTCCCGGTCCGCGTTTGACTGGTTGATCACCAGTTATGACTGCAGGGGTGGATCTACCACTGTTGGCTGCTGTTGCTGGTCTCGGGACTTTGGAAGACCCTGTTGCAAGTGCAGGTGCTGGTGTGGTTGTCTCTCGTGCCGAGGAGGTTTCGTTTTTGTTACGACCCCTCGTGAGCTTGGGCTCCATGGTCTGTGGAACCTCCGGCGCAAATTCATAGCCTGGAACAATGATGGGGTCAAGGTGCTTTTGCCTGGTTCGAAGACCTTCTCGGCGCATCGAATATTTGTTTGACGAGTTATCATAGCTATAGAGCGCAGCTTCCTTTTTGTCCTCGTACACAACGGGGTCCTCCGGTTTAAAGGGATCGCGTCGGCGCTGTGGAGCTTTGGAGCCCTTGCGGACCTTCTTTGGAGCGGCTGCCCCCTTCGCGCACGCTATTTGTTCCAGTAAATGCCATTCCTCTTGAGCGGAATGCAGCGAGAAAACCAAGGATTCTTCCACTGCCAATTGCTCTTCCGGCGTAAGTCCGGGATCATTGAGAAGTTTCCGATACTCGTCAAGTGCGGCAAGTGGAGTGAAAGGATAGGAATTGTCGATATCTGAAACGTCTTGGATGTAGTATGGAAGGGTATGGGATGGTTGCCCATCTTTGCTATAGTTCTCTGTAGCTTCAATCGACTCGACCTCAGTATCGTCCTCGAGCCCTGGTTCGGATGTCAGTTCAAGGGATGGATCATCAATGTCATCTCCAAAATCAGCTTCTGCCCCGGTGTATGAGAGGCAAAACTCCACATGCTCAGCAAGAATATCATCGTCAGAGGCCGATGGAAGCCCCTCGTTTACTCGGAGGGCCTTGATTTCCCACAAAGCCCTGCTACAAAGCGCGCACTTTGGACCCAAATCCGGCGCTGTGGGAGGACCCGGGGGAGGGGAAAAGGCGGCTAGGGGTTTATTTGAGAGATCGACGAGGTTTTTGGCTGCCTCCAAAGCATCGGGTTCCCCAAGAAGAGCAACTACTTCACCAGAGTCCTCCAGTTCGACCGACGAGACAACTCCTGCAACGTTTTTCGGGAGATCCGAACTCAGGCCTGGGGTGACGGCGAGGCGGTGTTCGGGGGAAACAGAGGTTTCTGGGAAGGGGGGAGATGGAGATCGCACTGCTTGAGAGTCGATTCTTGTTGCGGTCTCGTTAGCAGTTGGGTCGGCGGCCGGAACTGCTGGTGATCCGGGCTTCTCCGAATGTTCCGCTTGCAAGTCGGTTCTCGCGGCAGTCTCACTGTCCTCGATCGAAACCGGTGGTGGTGCAAGTCTCTCGGAGCGCTCAACTCCCTGGCTAATTCTCGCCGCACTCTCACCGGCAATTGAGTCCCTGACCAGGACCACAGTTAATTCAGCTTCTTGGTTGCTGGGCACCCCATTTCCTTGACTGTCTTCGGCGAGGTAGGACGAGAGGGATTCATCTGCTTCTCTCAGAAGCATGTCGTGTTCCTGATCCCGGGTCAAACGTCGACGAGTAGTCTTATCAAGATTTAGATACCTAGAACGGTGGGTATTTCCAGGGAGTGTAACTTACCGGTTGACCAATCCGAGGAACATTTGCCTCCTGAAGAAGTTGCTGGGTAGGAGATGCCGGTTTTGGTGGTGGCGATCTTTGGTGTTCTTCCTCTTGTTGGGTTGAAGAGAACTTTTGGATCTCCTCGGCTTGAAGGGAAGGAGAAGGAGATTTTTGCTTCTCTTCCTCTTGGTGGGATGGAGCGGGTGACTTTCGTGTTTCTTCGACGTGGTGGATTGAGGATGGTTTTTGTTCCTCCTCTCTTTGTAGTGTTGGGATTGAGGAGGATGGTTTTTGTTCCTCCTCTTTTTGTAGTGTTGGGGAGGGTGATTTTTGCCGTATTTCTTCGTATTGGGTCGGAGATGGTGAGGTTTGTTCTTCGCCTTGTCTGAGAAGAGAGGGGGAACTTGGTCGTTGCTTCCCGTGCTGGGCCGGCGAAAGAGGCCTTTGGCCCATATCCTGCGGTGCTGGCACGGTTCCGGCCTGTATTGAATTTCCAGATTCCGTTTCTGTCGTCACAATCATAGTCTTCGCAGGCGTGGACTCTACCTGTATGAGACTTGCAGTTCCTGTTTCTGTCGTCACAATCACATCGTTCGGCGGCAAAGGTTCTGCCTGTATGGCGCTTCCATATTCTTTGTTAGTCGTCGTTGTAATTATTCCTGCTGATCTTGTTGCCCGTCGTGGGGCTACTGATGGTGGCTGCTGTGGCGCAATAGTCTGTGTCTGTCGTCTCGTACTGCGTGTCGTTTTGCGCAGTACAGGAACTGATGATTCGTGCTCAGGCTTCTTTTCCGGTTCTTCTACCTTAGATGGTTTCGTATCTGCTGTATTGGATCGATCTCGGTTCGTTCTTCGGCGTTTTGTCGCAGGCAGCTCAGGCTTCTCCTCTTCCTTTAGCTCTGCAGTCAACGACCTCGATCGACGTCCGGTGGCCACATCATGGATAACTTCTCTCGCCCTGATTGCCGCTGTTCGGGCGGGTCTACTGGCAGCTAATGTGGGTGCGACTGGAACCACTGGTGGGTGCTTCCTCTTGCGGGTATTTCGTGCGGGTCCACCGGTTGGGTCCGGTCCAGCAGGTGCTTGACGTTTGGGCTTTCGACCGCGTTTGTTGGGCGTTGAATGATCAGGGACCTGGCCTATCGCCCTTAAGATACCAGACTGGTCATTTGAGTAACTCCGGGCAGTGCTCTTGCCACCGCCCTCTGTGTCAATATCCATTGGGATCGTATCGCTCTGAGATGTCGGCAAGCCCCCAGCCTGTCCGGACGGCAAATTGCTGGTTTTCGCCATTCCGGGTGCTGAGTTTCGCCATCCTCGTGTGACTTTCTGCTGTCCCTGTTGTGTGGCTTTTCGAGTCGCCCTTGGGGTGGTAGTAACTGTTGCAACCTGAATGGTTTGTGAATCATCGATGTCTTCAAACTTCATGTCTTTCTCGCTAAGGTCTGACAAGGGACTGCTGAATCTCCCAGAGTCATCGGATATCTCAGTAGATGCAGCATTTTGAACTGACCCTGATAATGCGCTAGTCGTGATCACTGGGGTTGGTAGCGACATGTCTGTCTGGTTCTCAGCTTCTGGCTCAGTGGAACCCGGGGCAGTAACCCGTGGCGGCGATGCGGACCGTGTCCGTGCCCGAGTCGCGGTATCCCTCCACACCGCCTCACGAGAATCACGAGCCACAGTCTGCAGACCCCTGCGACCCCCGCCCGGCGGTTGCGGTGACAAAATACTCCTCATAGCGTCTTGCAACGTTGGCCATTCCTGTTTGATGACAATCCGATCTTCCATCTCGACCTCAGCGTTTCGGGGTACTATTGGATTGGGTGCAAGTACGCGCGTGTTAGCAGTAGGGCTGGTCTGTACTGTCGGCATAGTCGTATCTGGTTCGACAGTGATGGCTTTAATCTCCCCTTGAATTGGTTGGGCATCGAGTAGTGTCGGCAATGAATGCGCAATGTGCGTCGGTGGTGTATCCGTGGAAACATGCTGTGCGGTGTCCGAAAACAGTGATTGACCGGATTTGGGACCTATAATCGATGTCGAACTTCCATGTATTGCCTTCTCCGCCGTAGATGCAGGGCTAGGCTCGCTTCCAACAGTGGCAAAAGAATTGGATGCTGTAGAATTGGGAAATCCGTGCCCATGAGTCGCCACGGGTGAGACATTCGCAGATTCAACCATTGAAACGCTGCTAGACGCTGGAAACTTGTAATCAATATTCTGAGCTGTGGCCGTTGAGGAAGCCACTCCAAAGGGATGATCGCTGATGCTCTTCACAGCTGGAACACCTGTAGCACCGCCAGGAGCTTCCGCTGAAGACTTACGAATACGGGAGTTTTCATTTGTGGCTGGCGTAGGAGATCGAATCCTTGTAGAGGTATCACCGGCAACTATCTTGACCACTGGCCAGGAATCAGCGCTGTCGCCGACGCTGATATATCTATCCGGTGAAGAAATCATTTCACTATCAACAATGCTGCGTGCAGGTGGGTCTTCGGAACTGCGATCTATGACGTAGGATGGGTGAACGATATCTGAAGGAGGGTAGGAGAAAGCCTTCCTAAAATGTTCGTCCATGATTGAAGAGTGCTTTGGGCTCGAAGGTCTGATTGGCGACACGGACTTGGACCTCATTGAGGTAGTTACCTATATCCACAATCAGGAACTGTTGCAGTCCCATGTGCTACACGCAGGGAATGGAAGCTCACATCGGTGAGAGGTTTCTTGACCGACTCAACAGACTTGAAAGAAGGTGTCGGAGATGCGACCTCAATAGTACGAGCCAATATGTTATCAGCTTCGGCAAGAATTTTGTCCGGACTATATGGCGAACAACCGACAGCAGGTATGGGAGAGGCAAAGTATGAAAGGGTGTCTAGGTTGTCCAAATCGTCTCCGAAAGTAATGGGATTGGTCTTATCCCCAAGAACGGCATTACTTGTTCCAGAAGGCGTCTGACTAGTAATTACGGGCACCGAAGGACCCAAAACAACCTCCGACCATTTCCGCCTTTGGGCACCAGAAGAGCTGTCACTGGTTTGAGAAACCTCAGTTCGAACATGAACCGGGTTTAAAGGACCAATAGTCGTATGTTCAGAGCCTTTGGCCTCTTCGGGACCACTTGTGGGCTGTTCAGACGAAGCAGCGGCCTCGGTGCTGGGTCTCTTCTTTGAGGCAATGGCAACAGGCTTGCTAGGCACGACCCTTTGCTTAGACGCCTGAGCAGCAGCTCTCTGGCTGTTGGACTTCTTGACGAACTTGATATTGGGCTTCTTGTTCTTGGTAGGTGCCATTGTATCTGAGAGCCGTCAGTAATCATTTTAAGTAGAACAATATAATAAACGTTGGCAAGGCATTAGCAACATATATATTAGATGGATATTTAAGTGACCATATGTTGCCAGGCAATGAATAGATCTTTTAGAAAAGGCAACGTTGAGCATTGCTACTTAAGTAGTAATTGCCAAGTCAAAACAAACCGGAATCCATCAACGTACCTGAAAGACAATTGACAAACGAAAGAGTTATTGCGCTGTAGAACTGAGTCAGACGGATACCAAAAATTCGAATTCAAATTGGCTGTGAGATGAGAAGTGATGCAGTTTTTGAATGCCATCAATAGCTTCAATGAAGGAGGAGAAATCGTGAAGGGAAACCGTGAATACATTCACTTACGAGGGGAGAAAATAAGGTGAGTTGTTGTAAAACAAGAGGGATTCGATAGCAATCAGGAGATGTACTTTGAGTGAAGATATAAAAAAAGGATGGGGGTGTCTTCAACTACTTAAGTATCTGAAGGGAGGTGGACAAGAGTGGGAAAGGTTCACGATGTCAGACAGAATTGAAGGCGCTTCTTCCCCCACAGACAGGCACAACAAAGTAGGTAAGTAACCGATACTCACAATTCAAAATGACTCGTTCAGGCTGCCAAAGAGGGCTCTGTCGGTCCCATTCCTCGTTTCAAATGGCCTGCGTAAAGATTATATTCTTCGGCCGCCAGTAAATCAATCCTAGGGAAACTCCCTAACCCTGTGCTATCTGGCAGAATTACTTCCCCCCTAAGGAATGAATGACCGAGGCGGCGAGGAAGCAAAAGGCCAGCCAGAGCTTCGCTCTCGACGGGCCCAGATATTAAAAAGAAGTGGGTAGGAACCGCGATGGCCTTGTTGCCACAACAAAACGGCGTTGATGAGAAACGTTGGTGATGGAACTAGATATTATGACAGAACCTCAGCAGGACAGAGACACGCGCCAAGACGACGCTAGTGAGAAATGGGCCGCAGCACGAAGGACAAACCGATGGGGAATTTCAAAGACTCGAAGCCTCGGAAACCACCTAAACATGGTCTGAAGATTTCGAAGCCGGGTAGCTGATCCCTGACGTTGCGCGATCTGGGTCGGTATTTTCCGCATGTCACGCTAGAAGGTGGAACGCAATCTTTTTTTGATCAACAGCAAGCAGCTCCAACCCCGCGACACCACAACGATGCCTCAAGCTCCTCTCAAAAAGTCGAAAGTCACTTCTCTAAAGTCTAACAAACTGAAGGTCGTCCGGTATTCTCAGTCCTCCCTTCATCTACACCCTCCGCAGCGGCGCTGCTCTTGTGCTGTCACCGAATCCTCTTGCTAATTCTTGTTCTATAGAAACGCTGGTGCGATCCGTAAAGGCCTCCGCTCCTATGCTCCCAAAGCTAAAAATGCCGCACGGGAAAACGCGCAAAGGGTATTCCTACTGTTCGATTGACTATTCCTTCCCCATTTTCGTTTATCTGCCGAAGTCTTGCTTTTCGCTGGGCGTTTTACCTACATTACTCTCTGAGATGGGTTCCAGTTCATCCGCGTTACATGCTAAGTTTCATCTCTCTGCAGAAACTGTCCGGCCAACTTACCGCCAACACTGAAAAACGACTCGCCGCACGCGCCGGACATCTAGAACTGCTAGCTGGTGGAAAGCGTGATGCAAAGAAAAGCTCGACAAAGGAGGAGGTCAAAAAGCCGTAATTGCGGGCAACGGATATGAGATTCTGGTTTATCATCATGGCGTTCAAAATGGGTTTACCAATGGAGTGATTTTCGGTATTGGTCATTTCCTGGTACATAGAAACTAGACCAAGACCTGGCGACTGTGGAGAGGACGGTGCGGCACGATTGTGGGAAGTGTCATATTGCGCCGGTTCATGATTGACCAAACAGGACATCACGTTTTGTCTGAACCAAGACTCACTCGTATAGAACACCACGAGCATCATACCAACATTACGTAAAAAGCACTTCATACAGTTTCCCCGAAAGACAGCGACATCAAAGACACTAACACCAAAAACATATGACCATAAATTACCACTCGGAACACCTTCCATAACGTTGTCGCCGGTTACTTCTTCGTAGCGTCGTTCTCTTCCCCTTCATCTTCATCGTCCTCATCATCGTCCTCGTCGTCATCCTCCTCGTCCTCGTCGTCATCCTCGTCCCCGTCCTCTTCCTCATTCGCTTGTTCCATTGCCGCATTTCTCATAACCTGTCCCATCTCCCCTGCCTCCCCCACCCTCATCCTCTTTGCTATATACTTCTGAGCCACCACGCCTACAGACAGGCCCACTGCCTCTTCAACCCACTCCACGACCCATTCTCGAGGATCGACGCCTCCCGCGCGCGTGATGTCCTGGATAACCTCCGGAAGCGCCCATTCACCTGGTTTAGTGTCAGCGGGAGGTGGCGCATCGAGCCAGTCCAACCACTGTAAAGGTAATGCCTGCGATAGCGTCGAGAATGAGATGTTATGCTCGGGGTCATGGAGGTGGATAGCAAAAGAAACGACCTTTTTGTCATCTCCTGAGCTTCGGTCGGTGACAGCGGCAATCAAGTCATTTGTTGAATGGATGGTCGGCTGGATCGCAAGGAAAATATTAGATTTGCGAGTTGGGTTTTGGGAAGAGACTGTGGGTTGTGCAGCAGCAGCTTTTGTATGTTCGGCGGCGTAGGACTCGGCGGTAGCACGTGCGAGCTTGATGCCTTCTTGCAAACCATTCGTTGCGTTCAATTCACGCTTCGGAAATTAGCCCAGGCATCGAAAAGTGTATAACCAGAGGAGCGAATGAGTACCTTCTCCATGGCCTTCCACCATGGGCCTCCACCGAATGGGCCAGCCTCTATGGAAGAACGTGGCTTCGAACCGCCTCCCCTCTGAACAACCAACAAATCGCCTCCCTCAACTTGTTGCATGACCCGGTCAAACACTCCAAACACGACCGTCTCAACAAAAGGATAGTTCTGCAGATCATGAGTTATGTGGATCCGCAGCTGTTCATGACTAGATATCGGCGGTGCGAGGTGGTGAAGGATGTTGGTAAATGTTGGTAGAGCTTTTGAACGAACATCGCCAGCTGTATATCTTTAGACCCGGCATATCAATTAAGAGGGTGATGCATACCCAAACCGCGCAACGCATCAGCGTTGTCCTTCACTTGCGATACCCACTTCTTTCCCTCCTCACTCTTCTGGATCTCCTGCACGATCCCCTCTGCCGCCTTCACTGCAGTTGTTGCCGTAGACCATATACTTCCCCAACCCCAACCCCCGCTCTGTTCCTGAGCAGGTTCGGGTTCTGCCTTCTTCTGCGGTGGGGAAGAACGAGAAGGAGCAGCACCTTTCTCGGTTGGCCTCTTCACCTCGGTGCTGTTTCGGCCGCTGATTGGAAGGCCATACCCAGAGCCAGGTGTACGGCTACGCTCAAGACTCCGCTTTGGTCCGGATCGAGGGGTTCCTGGACGTGACAGAACGGTGGGCTTGGGGCGCTCAGCCAGCGATTCAAGTTCATTTAGCTCGGCAAGGGGGTCATCAGCAACAACGGGAGCTTTGGAGGGAGCAGAAGCTGTGTCGGGAAGGCCGGCGAAAAGGTCGTCAAGACCGTCATTGTGTTTCTTGGACATGTAGTTTGTTTTGGGGAACAAAAATGTGGGGAAATATTTGAAAGCTGTCGTAGATCAGAGATGAGCTGTTGCTGGAACCTTACAGTCAGCTGTGCGCCGTGCGGGGAGCACCGACAGACCTCTATAGATATCACGTGCAGTTGGGTTCTTGCGGAGCCTCATCCTCTAACCTGAGCACTGACGGCTCTAACACGAAAGAACCACCAAAAGACATCACCTCCAACAATCCATCCACCCATTCATCCATCCATCATCTATCTCGAAGCTCTCGTTACTTGATCGCCATTCGCCCTATTTTTCCCATCTCTGCTTTCTCCGGTTCGCAATTTTCACGCTATGGACCGGTTCAACCGCATGTTTGCCCAGCAGATGGGTGGGATGGGAGGTGCTCCACCGGGAATGGTACGTTTACTGCCCATCATTCTGTCATCGCCAGACCCAACAGAAGCTTCCGTCAACCTTCTTGGAGCTATCTGTGTAATTATGAAATCCATTGCGATACAAGTTCTGATGTTCTGATTCATAGGACGCACCGGTGATAGATAACTCCGAAACTGTTTACATTTCGTCGCTGGCGCTGCTCAAGATGCTGAGACATGGAAGGGCGGGTGTGTGTCGCAGCCTTGGATGCCCTCGAGCTTTGGATGCTAATTTTACGGCAGGTGTACCCATGGAAGTCATGGGTTTGATGTTGGGAGAGTTCGTGGATGACTACACTGTGCGCGTAGTGGATGTGAGAGCTCTGCGATGTGGTTTTAGGAGTCCGGGAGCGCTGACGGAAAGCTGCCAAGGTTTTCGCCATGCCTCAGAGTGGTACGGGCGTATCAGTCGAGGCGGTGGACCCAGTTTTCCAGACAAAAATGATGGATATGTTGAAACAGACAGGACGGTTTGCTATTCCACACCTCCGCACGGTTGTTATTTCTAATCACACTTATCACAGGCCGGAAACTGTCGTTGGCTGGTACCATTCGCATCCTGGATTCGGTTGTTGGCTCTCCAGCGTCGATATCAATACGCAGCAATCATTCGAGCAGTTGACCCCTCGTGCCGTCGCCGTCGTCATCGATCCGATTCAGTCTGTTAAAGGCAAGGTCGTCATCGACGCTTTCCGATTAATTAACCCTCAAGCCTACGTCCTAGGTCATGAGGCTCGCCAAACCACATCCAACTTAGGTCACCTCAACAAACCTTCCATCCAGGCTCTGATCCACGGTCTCAACCGACATTATTACTCTATCCTAATCAACTACCGCAAGACTCACTTGGAGGAGAACATGCTCATGAACCTACATAAGACGGTGTGGACTGATTCCCTGACGATGAAGGACTTCAAGGTATCAGCTCAAGAGAACCAGGAGCGGCTGCAGAAGATGGTTGGATTGGCCGAGCAATACGAAAAACGAGTGAAGGAGGAGGGCGAGCTTACGAAGGACCAACTGAAGACAAGATATGTCGGAAAGGTGGATCCAAAGAAGCATCTTGAAGAGCTAGGAAAGATTGGGATTGAGGAGAACATTGTCAGCGCATTGGTTGAGATGGTCGACAAGGAAGCTAGCATTGCCTCAGATATGTCGTCAAAACTGCGCTTGGAGGAGATGGATGCCGACTAGAAGTTGCCCATTATGAGGGTGTATGATACAAATGTGAATGTGCATTGATGGTCAGAAATGGGATGGCGGGAAGTAATTTGATATTACACACTAGTTCACAACGACTTTTCAAACTTGTATCGCAATGACCATCCTTTTAGCATGAAGCAGCCCATCGGTAGCTGGACTCAGGTAAGAATAGCACTTGCCAATCCAGACATACTTTGATACCTACTTCCTACACATGTATGTAACGAATGGACCGCCTCCTCATCCGCACTGTGGTTCAAATGAGCGAGTGAGGATCAAAGAGGCATAACTCTAAGATGTCCAAAAAATATAGCCCTGTATAACACCAGCCGCACGAACCTCGATTCTCAAACTGCTAGAATGCTAGAATTCTCTCACAGAAGTAGTTATGGCTGACACGAGTGATAGTCTCATGAAGGCGAAGCAAAGAAAGCCTACAGTGCCTGACGTTTGCTATGCTGAAGGTAAGTGATATCTTGGAAATTCGGTGTGTTCTGTGATGAACGCTGATTGGAGGCACAAACAATGGAGGCCGAGTTTGGGAAACAAGACAAACGACAGGGTTTAGAATCGAAGTCAGTATCGCAAGACAATTATTTTATCGAGTGACATCACGTGACCCATCACCTCCACTGCGGGGTGTTCCTTGTGATACATACTGGCCGCTCCGCTGCGCGAAGACTATTGTCTTAAGCAGCGGCTTTTTGCCGCCACAAGAGACTGCAGAGCTAGAGGCTGAGTTGCGGGTAGTATACCGTACCTAATCTTGATGCCAGCAAAATGGCTTGGGGGTTGGGTGCTGGCACGCCCCTGCCTCCACCCCTCGTCCCCAGACCCCATGTACTCTGTATCACTGTATCTCTGTATCTATCCATCACCGCTTCAAGTCTTCTTATCATGGACACCACCTATAGATTCTCACTTGAAGCACTGTCAGTACCAGATACAGCACTGCCATCCCAACAAACATCCACAGTTCTCTTATCTCCAGTAACTCAGCTCCATATACATGATATGAACTTGACCGACCGACCAAAACCAAGACATTACTCTTCAAATCACACAATATCACTCTGTCACAAACTAGTCGCTCGTCTTGGCGTTTTGTGATTGGTTGTCTTTGTATATTGGTGTTTCTTGGCAAAATGTGATCACCTAGTGACTTTTTCTAGCATAGTCTTAAGCAAGCTTAAGACCACAAGCACGTTCTTCGACGAACTGCAAACGACGACCCCAACCACCAAAAGATATACTGCGGCAGCGAGCTCCAAATTTCCGAAAGACCTCAAAATCCGCAAGTCCTGCGGTGGAGTTAACTTTAGACACTTAACTGAGCGGAGCAAGGCTTACTATTCAATCAACCTTCATGATCATTTCATCTGTATCTATTGGCCAATCTCGTCTCATCTTCTACACCAGAGAGGCGTACATTCAACCCCTCCTTTTCCTTCGCCTTCTGGCTCCACCACGTCCCCCGCCCCCCTCTATCCAATAATGATTCGAAAGAAAACTCCCTCTTCCCGGTTGCGCAACATCTCAGCTACAGCGAACGCGCACTTCAACCCCGTATCATTGTCCTCTCACTCCACAGCCCGTTATCGATCCCCAGACGCATCCCAAATCGTGGTTCCAGTCCTTGTCATTTCCAAGAACAAGCCCTTCTTCTTCTACGCGACCACATCCACTCTCAGCACGTTCACGCTCCGTTCCATCTGGTCTCTCCTCCCAGAGGAATTCCGCGAGGACGTACACATCCGTTATGGCGGCGTTCGTGTCAGGCTCAATGGCAAGGAGAGGACGTTTCTGCAGTTTTACTCGGAACAAGGGTTTAAGCAGGTGATGAGGTATGTTGAGGGGACTGGAAAGAAATGTGGTAGGGTCACTGTCTCAATAGGAGGCGAGAAGGGTGTTGGTTCACCTGGCGGAGTGGAGGGGGATTGGGAGGATGTGAAGGATGACCTTATGGAGGAGGATACCGGGGAGCCTGAAACGCAGGAAGAAAAGGCTCATGGAATGAAGGAAGTAGAGGAGGGTGTTGAGGCCACGCCGGCGACGTTGGGGAAGGAAGAGCTGTACCATCAATGCCAGAAATTGGACGGATGAATGAAGCTGCTAAACAGCCCAAAGGTGCGAGAATCCTCAGGGTATCTGGTTGGAGCTTGTTCGTGTTGCATATCAATACTTTGGCAGCAGTGTTTCTTTGTTTATGGGAATATTTCAAGGCTGGACACGTTGGAGCTCCATGGGGGGGTTGATTAAACTTTGACTGGAGGATAAGCTCGTACTACACGATTGATACGTATCAGTGAGAGGATGCCCCGCAGGATACGGCAGAACAGCTGGTCAGTATTCTTCAGTTCTCATTAATAACACTTTATATCACTCGTATATATCAGTCGTACATAGATATCACTCGTTCTAACTTCTAAACATTTTCATCAGCTCGTAAGTCGATGCCTAGTCAAATACCAGACCAATCAAAGCACCATATATAATCGATAGCGTCGCTGCACCGTCAATCAACATGTGCTCCAAATTTCTAAATAACAATCTAAGGGATCGGATATGTGCTTTTTATGATGGGATACGCCGTCAGAAAATCAGACCGACAAGATGAACATTCGCCTTACGCACTTCCATGGATGTATTGAAGCAGAGCGATATAGGCAATATAGATGAATAGATTGTAGCGGCCCGAGCTGTTGGTATCCATGGTGTGGTGTGCCTATCCGCATATTTGGTAGATGCCAATGACAGACACATCTTCGTTGTGATCAAAAACATGTACGTGTCCAGACATTCTTGCGGATAATCATTGGGATAAAGGGAAGACGGTAGATTCACGATAATATGCCGCACATCATACTATCGCGCTCGACTTGGTTACTCGTCACTGTTTGCAGTGGGATCCGATAGCTAGGCCGGCCTTTTCAGCTGCACGCACCCGGGAATAAGGTGCATATTGTAATTTCATCACCACCATCCATACTTTCAGTATTGAGAACAATTTTCTCGAGACCCAAGTTGCCGCCGGCATACTTCTTTTAGGAGTCGCTTCACCCACATAATCTCCGACGCAGCTAAAACCGAGAGAATTAGGTAGATACCCCTTGGTAAAATTCAATCTCTATCGAATCCTTATCGTTCCACTCGCATCCCGTTTCCTGTTTCGATAAACTTTCGATAAACTTTCGATACTCGTGGCGGCGTCCACAGCTCCGGTCGTAAAGTCCTACTAGAGTATCCAGTTGAACACCGGCCATAAGTCATCGCTCACGGGGTCCCGGGACTCCTCAAACATACATTCCGGATATATTGACCTGTAATCGTCAAAGCCTCGTCCGCCTCGGACTCGAGTTCCGGGACACCTGGCCTCGTGCTTGACGCTATTGTCTCCCATGGAGGCAGATTCCGCCGTTTCCACATGTAGACGAGGTATTTTGCTCGAATCGCGGTACATTCTGTTCTTCGACGTTCAGCTTGAAAGGCTTCGGAGCAGTCACAAAAAGCTGTTGAAAACCCCTAGCATGTCCGAATCGTACCCCCCTTCCCCCCTCCCCCCTCCGTCCCTCCGCTTGGCGATATCAAGTATTCGATTAATCTCAAGGCTCCGTTGATTGCAAGACGGTTCTTTGCAAGTAACCCCCAGAAACCTGAACAATCCGGCGATGTCCGAGGCTTTCAAATAGGAAGGTTTAATTCGAATAACATCCAACTTGATCCAAGTGAATTCGAAGCGCCGCCGCTCGTGAAACCTTCAAAGAGTTTCATTCGTCGGCTGTCCAAGTGAGAAAGGATGAATTTGGCCGCAGCATTTTCCCGATTATTACGAGCTAAAACATCTGCTATTAGCAATAAAATTCCACTGGGTACCACAAAGAAAGAGGTGGAGGGGGTGAAGAGCAAACTGCAGAAGCTTTACCGGCCTTGAGTGTTGGGCGGTGCTGTGTTCTTGCATTCACTGTCTTGTGTTTGTTTGTAACTGTAGCAAGGCGGTAGTTAAGCTTGTAAACTTTACAAGCTGGAGGACAGTGCTGGGGTCGAGCTTAGGCAGTAATCAGTTGGTGTGAAGATCTTGTCGCAATTCAATAGGTCGGAATATATCTCGAAGCAGAGCGTGCGCACGATTCATCACTCGATGATAAGCGAGTGGCACCAGTGCCTTGCCCCGTCAGTTGTGGATCTCCGTTGCTCGAGTAGATCCAAAGACTTTTGTAATGAACCAGCAGCCTACCAACGAGCCTTTCCAGGATGTTGTGCTGGAACGGCAGAATAGATGGTGGTGGGAGATACGTCTGGAGCCAACTCCCTCTAGAATGACGATACGGACGGTTCCGTGAACGTCCATGCTATCAATAGCCAACCCTCATATTCAGGCTCCATAGGCCGCGGATGTTTGGTGTTGACGTGCCACTGAACATTCCCAGCGCACTGAGTGAGGGCCGGTGGCTCGACCAATGAAGTGAATACCGGTGCTAGACTCCTCTCCCCCGATCCTTCCGCTCTTCTTCAGGGCCACGGTATAGTTGTGGTGGAGTTCGACCTCGAGAAGGTTTGTGAGTGGTTGTTTCTAAGATGTGTACAGTTGTCCGCAAATGTGCTGAGGGTGTGAACATGGATCTGGAACCGGCGGAGATGTCTGACTACTGGCTCTCAAATGCGTTCAACTATCTTTGGACACCATTCCACCGTCATGGAAAGAGCTTCCTAAGTACTATACATCAGTACTTCTCGTCAGAAGTCCCTATATCAAACGTCAATAACATTTCACAACGTCCCTGCGCCGTCTATGACGGAAGTACCATGTACCTGGGTGAGCGTGCCTACGGCATCTACAATTCGAGTCAAACGGATCATTGAATTCTTCTTCGGATAACAAAGCAAAGAACAAAGTAAAGTACAGTGAGCCGGTGAGGCCAAAAGTTGCCCCGAAAAACAAACCGCTGAAACGCAAAAGACCAATAGCAAAAACACAAAAAACCGATAACACGCCTCTCAAGCTGAAAGAAGTACAAGTAGGCAGACACGTTAGGAAGTATGTGTTTGAACAAAACGCCAGAAAACACCCATAAATTCTCGGCAAAAATACCAAAAATATGCAAACCGTGACGAAATCCCCAACAAAATAAAACTTCCTTCACATTGTGATTTTGTCCTCTCCAGTCCCAACTGTAGCATCCGGAAGCTTGAGTGAATTTTGAGCGAAGTGGTTGATGTGATGGGAGATATTGACAGTGGATAAAGGAGACGGGGTAACGAATGGCTTCGACAAATTCGAATTCGCAAGAGTTGGGTTCCGAATCTGGTGCTCCTACGGTAAGTGCGATCGATCGTGTGGGTTGGATCCGATATCCTCCTCACCTCCCCCACGCAAACCCCGCACCTCCACCAGTCATTCCCACTCTCCACCCCCGTTCCCCATCATTCCTCCTCGCTCTCGCTCTCGATCTCGATCTCTATCGCGATCCCGGTCTCTATCCCTGTCCCTTTCTGCTGGTCCAGATACCACGCCACCAGGCTGGTGTCCCGGGCTTCGAGTGTCCCGAATATCCCGTAGCTCTTGTATACGTCTGGCGCGGCTATCCATGAGCGCTCTTAATTCTCCATAGCTCTCTTCGGCAATCTTCAGTGCGGCATCCCGAGATCGAAGGGCATCGTCACGTTCGCGCTCCATCCGTAAAGCTCTTTCGAGCGCCCGGTCGCGCTCATCTTTCAGTCTCACCAAGGTGTGGTTAGATGGCAGGTTGATATCGTATTCTTGGAAAGCGGCTTGTAGATCTGCGAGGAGGACTGCGATAGCGGTGGGGTTTGCGGTAGAATTGACGACCGGGGTTTGTGAGGAAGTTGGCGGCGAAGCGGGCGATTGGCGTTGTTGAATCCTGTTACTCTCGGGTGGGCCGGATTGCTGGCGGGGGTTATGCTGGGGTTGTTGCTGGAGCTGCTGATGCTGGAGCTGTTGCTGTTGTTGCTGCTGTAGCTGGCGATGCTGTTGCTCGTGGTGCGAAGGAGGCATATTTCGATCGCCCCAAAAAGCCGATTCGCCAATTATTGGCTGAGTCGGTTGAAACTGGTTGTGAGAGAAAATCGATGGGGTGTTGTATCCATTGGAAATCAACGACTGTTGTTGTCGCTTTGAGGTAGGAGGATCGGTAAGAATATCAGCATGGTGGATCCGTTTTCTAGAGTCCTGTTGAGAGACGCTGGGAGCGATGCTACTAGTACCACTTCCAGACCCGCTTGCTTCATCGGTGGTGCTAACACTCTGCGATCGATCATCCGCGGACGTCTGTGAAGGTGGTTGAGAATGGCTACTCTGAGGGTGCTGCAGCCGGACCACAAGGTCCGTCATATGTCAGTTGTGCTGTTTATGTACCAGCTTGCGTTGTTTTCAAGGCAGCAAACGGAGCAAATAGGGAAGGGATGGGGAAAATTCAACCAGTGAAACCTACAGGGCCTCGGATGACTCTTATCTTTCCCTCTCTCGCGAGTTGCAGTATTTCCCGTCTGCTTGCCGCGGTTTGCTTCCAAAAGTCTCGTAATCCGTCGTGGCCCTCGAAGTAAAGATCTTTGTCTTTATGCCGGAGGATGTTCTGTACAGAGAGACCAGGGATTTGAAAGTCCGCGTTTTCTGACGCAGAGGAGTCAATATGGTTAATCATCCATCAGCCATTCGCAAGTGCCATCGCGGATGAGTGCAACAACGCAACAGCAGCAACCGTATGGGAAGAAGAAGTTGCAGACATGGGGGCAGCAGGCACAATTTCTTGTGGACGAGCCGAGCAGGCTGACTGACAGCAGCAGCAGAACAGCTCGTGCGCTAAAGAAAGAAACCAAGAGATACAAGTTTTATATTGCAAGTAAGTCAAGTTCAAGTACTCACCATAGAGTCTGAAAAACTCGCTTCTTATCTCGTTCGTCAAGGCTGCTCGGGCCCCGTTGTTATGCGGGTCCTGTGTACTCGACTTACGGTTGATGGTGGTGGTGGTGGAGTTGGTTGTCGTGCTGGCGGCAGTGCCGCCGCCATCGCCGCCGTCGCCGTCGTCTGCTCCTCCGCCCGGCGTCGACGGTTGCCCAGCGCCGTCCGCTCTGCCAGACATAGTCCAGCGGCCTTGCTGAACCTGCTGCTGCCGCTCCTGGGAACTGGACATCGTAAAACCGACGCAGGGATCGAAAAACAATAATTTTGGTAGCGTCTGTAAGCCTCTGTGGACGTTCGGGGATGGTGACTGAGTTATGGTGGTTTAGTGTTTTACGATCAACGCGAAAATCGGCGATCGAGAGGGGAGTTTATCGACACCAGGACGTTCGGAGGAGAGGGAATTAACTAAGGCCTACCCTGCACGCATGCAGCACCAGCCCACCCGCGAACACCTACACCACGCTGACCTCCGTCGACCGTCCTGGCCACATGCCGAAAAATGGAAAAGTAATATGTGCGAGCGTGAACGAGTAGACGGTGTAATATAAGGATGATGACGATGGGCATGTATTTCTTCACAGTACATGCTGCTGTCAGTCTCCATGGACTAGTCGGCAGAATTGCACGCGATATGTGACAGACTTATGACGACACAGCTGGAGGGGGAAGGTGGGTGGTGGGGGGTGCAAAACGCAGCGCTGCGGATTGCAATGTGGACTGGTGGTGCAAGCGGCACGCCGGAAACAACCACGATTGGCACTGCGCAGCCTGGCCAACGGCGTTGAGCAGCACCTCAAAATGCACAGAATTGTCTGTCTCCGCCTGCATAATTTTGAGATGCCAGCCAAAACGGAATCGATGTTTCTAAGAATCACCGTTCTCGGTGCGTGGCCGTGATCATGTAGCAGCACTCGACCGGCGGCGTAGGGCTTTTTCTTGGTGTGGTAGGGTGAGGCTTGACGCTGCAGTGGCCAAGTTTTTTTCAAATTGCACCACTTGCACTCAATGTGGAGAAATCAGGTTCTGTGACTCGAGCGTTAATTGCTGCTCGAGAGATCCAGAAGTACACAGACAGTTCAATCTTCTTGACAGGTATTCGAGGCTTGAAAATACAGGCGGCGCCTTGAGAATTCCACTTGGGGAATGACGCCATCAGGCTAAACGTTCCTTTTCCTCTGAACGAATGAGGCGGCCATTTCTGTGGTCGGTGCGGACAGCGAAAAAGAAAAGACCCCTATGTGTTGGTTTTTTTTTTCTTTGCGAGTTGCCCGGTCCAATTATACCGCACATGTGTCTCCTTCCTCTGAGCAGGTTTTCACCTTGTTGGGGACACTGTATAAAGCACCATTATCTGAGCCATCAGCTGTATCACAAATTCGCCGGTTCTTCGACCAGTCCATGATCATCAACCATAGACATTAAGAACTCCGTGTTTCAGGGCCAGAGAGGTACATTGCCACATCCCAGGACTCGCCCAAGATTGGTGTTCGGAGATCCTTGATGCAAACTATAGTCGCCGGCGGGCTTACCATGCCATAGAGTATACTGCGCTGGATTCGGTACCGGACTCTTTGGATTGCCCCAAGACCAGTGCAACGAAGAAAACGTTGGAAGGCGTTCAGAATCATCTTTTTGTTGGCATCCACTTTACGGGAGATAGGAGACCGGATACTCGTTTGGCATAACCAGCATTTGAGACCCATGGGTCGTTCTTGCGTGGCCGCTGTATTACCTGCGAGAGGCTACAGAAGGGAAAACATGGGTTCTGAGAGAGGTGCAGGAGTTTGGATGCAATGATTGCTGAAAAATGAAATAAAGCAAGGGAGCAGTTGCGGGTGTGTGTACGGAAATTATTCACAGCAACTCTCTAGAACAGATGCCTTGCTCTTGCGTATCTGCGAACGTACGACTTTTTCACGCCTTCTCCTGTGTTATGACGAGTGGCAGCGGGCTTTTAACTGGAGGATCTTCACGTTAATGTGACAATGTGCGAGTGGCATCGTGTGAATGGAACCGAACCGAGTGATCATTAATGATTTAGAGGCAGGTTTTCAAATTCTTTTGCCTTGTTCCATCTTTGAGGTAATGGTGTTGCGCTTTCAGGTATATATACGATGGTTCTCACATTGGATGCGTTGCGAGGATTCGTGATCAGAAACAATATGTATCTCAGCGCGGTAAGCGCGTAAAATTATCGGCTAACTGAGAGAGCAGGTCTTCATGCTGGTTCATGGTTCATTGACGATAGAGATTTTCACTCTGCTCCACATCAAGAACAAACGCATATAGGTACTTGAATGACCTCCTTACCATCGTTCCCCGATCATCCAATCTTGTTTTCTATTAACCAACTTCAGATTGCGCTTGTGTAGTACCACATCGACGCAACGACGACGTGTCGCGCTGGCCCGATAGTGACTTCCCCACTATTCGACGTCCTCCAACCACCCCCTTCCTCCCGAAAGACCGGAACCTATGTTATCGCGATCCTCCTGCAGCTAGAGTAGATGCCCTCGTTCTTCGCCTTCCAACAGGGCTCAGATACCCGTTCGCTTCCTCCACCTGACTCCGACTCATTGCGATACGGTCGCTTTCGTGCATTCTCCCCGGTCCGCAAGACCAGTGTTGGGAATCTTTTCTCTGTGTTTGCGGGAGAGCTTGGATCCAGCCAACTTAGGTCGACAGCGGGGTATGGCAGCATCAATATCGCCACGGGGCACGAGGGGGAGGAGGATGACGAAGATGAAGAGCCAGACGACAGGTTTTGGTTAGACAGAACCTTGATTTCCCCCCGCCGAAAAACTGTGCGGAAGCTTGTGGGAACGTGGTTTGCGCGCTGGGGAGTCCTCACATGTCCGGCTGTCATTGTGAGATTGGATGAATCTCTGCTACTCGATGTATTGATGCTGACAATGACTGATGGCCTCTGATAGAGTATCGTGTGGTGTATGATTCCGTTTCCTACATCTCGACTCCCGACCGCCGATAAACCCAACATCTTTCACAGCCGTGAAATCACAATCAACTCAGAGTTTTCTCCATGGTCTCACCTCGGCGACGCGATTAAGAATGTGTTCGACTTCTCGCTCCTGTGGGACGTTATATGTTCCTGGTACCGTAGTCTCCGCGATTCAGTACCTGCATGGCCGCCCAATCCCGATAATGGCATCCCTAATACACCCACCACGGGAGGACCAGGACATGGCTCCTCTCAAGTTGCCATTAACTTTTGGTTCTTTCTAACTGTTTACTATGGGTTTTACAATCTGGTTGGCTTGCTCTGGATAACGAAAATATTCAACATGTATTCTCTCAACTGGTGGCCCCCACAGCTAGGGTTTCCAGTACGTACTCCCTACTTGCTTGATTGATACAAGGTGGCTAATTATTGTATAAGCCGACCTTCACTTTCTTTAGTTGTTTCCCATTGGCAGTTGGCGCCATTCTTTATGCCTACCTTCCAGAGCCAATTATAACGCAGAACCTTACGTGGATTTTTCTCACTTTTGCCACGATGTGCACCCCCCTCATTATCGCATTCACAGTCCTGCTGTTCGAGCGCCGACATAACAACCTTGGCGTTTCCCGGGGGTTGACCGAGACCCAACTCCTCTTTTCCGCCCCTTCCCCCGCTCGCAGCAGATTTCTAAGTTCCAATCGGCGTTCGCGGTTCCGGTGGCGCAGGGGAGGAGGGTGTTTCCAGCTTGCTCGATCGTACCGCCGCTTTTTGTGGTTCTGTTCGGCGCTCCTTCTGTCCCTGATTGGGTTCGTCCTCGGAGAGGCGTACGCCGAGCTGTACCTACGGACCTTGCCCCACAATTCGCTTGAAACAGTCGTGTACGTTTACTCGTGGGTGGCTACCATACACATTCTTGATGCTACCACGGGGTGGATTTTGGGAGCAAAGGTCGGGAGTTACCCTCTTGGATGGGTGTTCAAACTCTACTTTTCGCTCACTTACCAAACCTACGTGCGAGCTCTATATGCACGCCTACGAAGTCCGAGCCAGTTCGCGTACCTTCAGCTTTTGTCAAGTTCTATTGTTATCTTATGGAATCCTTTGTCTATGACGGAGACCTTTCACCGAATGCTCAGGTGGCTTAAGGTCAACGGCCAAAACTACGATGAGTGGAAGAAGAACATTGGACGCTCCTTCTATGTCCGTGGGTTGGCAGAATGCGTATCTATGATTGCTTTTCTCGGATGGGTCGTGGTACTACACTTTGGATGGAACAGTAGTGTTTATCCATACTTTTTTAACTTCCAAGATAAATCCGACCCATATACATATACGTTTGAGCTTACATTCTGGGCTTCCCTGGCAACCTGGGCATGTGAGATTGTGGCAGGGTGGGTAGTGAGGAGAATTATGATGCATTGCTTCCAGTTTGCAGTCACCGAGGAGGCGGTGAAGGATTTCGGAGCGTTCCCCGAGCTGCTACCAGCTTGCTTGTGAGTATTGCCCAGTGCGTATTCAGCACTAATTGATGCTAACTGGAATGACGACAGGGCGGTTTCATTACACGTGCTGCAAAATATGCTGTTTTCGATTGTGAGGTTGCGATTTTATTAGCGTTATAGAAAGCGATATGGTTATGTGTGATGACTTGTTACGATATGTGCATGTTCCTATGGCGTTTAGTGTGGGCGGTGTGTAGTTTCTTTTTGATTATTCCGATGATGAGATAGATGTACAATACTCGTACGTTGATTAGGGATACCCGAGTTTGAATGATGGAGACATGTAATTGGATTTATGAATCCCCCATACTTGCAACATTGATGGTATGTGTCCTCCATCGGTATGGGGAATCGGGATCCTCCGCTGGATTTCATAGTGCTAAGGTGATAGCTCATGATGGCAGAGTCATTGGTCTGTCTATACCACAACGTCATGGATTGGCCAGCGTGGAACCGATCCATTGTTTACCGGTAGTCCATTTAAATGAAGTTGAGAGTGATTTTGTCCGGAGAACGTTGCGCCTGAAGCTCAATGCCAATTCACAGGAAACTAAATCATGTACTCTAACATAGAGCGATGTCAAAAATCCTAAATTTAACCCCGCAATAAGATGGCCGAGCGGGGCAAACTTGGAGCCTTCTGATAACGATGACGGAAAATAAGAAAAAATATCATCCACGACATCTGATCGATTGGACTGACGTGTGTAGAACATCTTACTGTACTTACCCCTCTCACTCTCCGGAACATTTCATTTCAGCTGCTCCGTTGCATCTGATTACTGGCTCAAACTGACGGTCTATCCATGGCTACGTGTACTTATCTAGGCAGATGTTCGTGTTACTTAGTGCCATCGCCGTGGGAGTTTTTCAATGGGTTGGCCATCACTAATGTGAGCACGATAGCCAACGGAACCCCCACTGTTCGATCTGTAAACTCAACTTCCATTGCCCTCCGTTGTATCGGTACATGCACGTCCACTTCACAGGCATGGTACATGTTGAATATATTTTCTGTGAACTTTTGTTTACACCAAGCGGGGTTGTGGCGCAGTGGTAGCGCGTTCGCTTTGCAATTGTAATTTGCGAAAGGCCTAGGGTTCGATCCCCTACTGCTCCATTCTTTTGCCCATGATTTGATTGGGTGGTTTCGTTTTGTGGTGGTGGTGGTGGTAGTAGTGGTGGTGATTGGTGCTGCTGTTGTATGATATCGTGTGTGGGGTGCGGGGAGGAGAAGTAGCAACTTGTCCACGAAGAACTTTTGTGTTTATTAATGGAGCTATTGTGCTTGACATTCATGACAATATATTCAGCAATTGAGATGAAGACTCACCATTACCTCAAGCAAGATATAGTGATGTGGTGCCTAACGAAGGCATCTAACGGACAATTTGGTTTGGGCTCCGAATAAGTAAGAGATCAGGCGATAACCTTCCGTGATTGCACTCGAGTTGCTGGCACTGGCCTCCTAATATACAGACCTCTTGCTCAAGATCTACGATATCACCCAATTTATATTAGTTAAACCCATTAGATTGCAGAAATTCTTGGTCGAAAAGCTACCGCGACGCCTTGCGTTACCAGTCACTCGCTGCTGCAGGTTTTCTACCGGAAAGAGGATTCAAAACAGTGCCAACGACTCCGGTAATTCTGTTCTCAAACAGGCCTGATGTAGGCAGAGAGGCTTTGGCGTACATTTAGTTCATTTTAACTATCTGCTGCATTGCAACGTCAGGTGAGGGAATATACGAGTGCTTATTGGTGATCGAAGATACATGCAGTGCGGATTTATACTACCCCGGGGGGATACCAGCTTCCATTTCCCAGTGTCAACGATTCGGTCCAGAGTGTGGTGGTCTGAACTTTTGTCGGCAATGAAGTTGATGCCGAGTTATGGATAATCTGGATGATTGTGGAAAAATCCATCTCCAAGATTGCTCAAATTTCTAGAATCAATTTCTCCGTCCCGTGCCCGAACGTGATGTTAGCAAAGTTCAGGATGAGCATGAGCTCTTCAATATGAGCTCTGTAATATGGGCTATTCGTACCTATTTTATCCTTGGCCTACCGCTCCCAACCCTACATCACTAGAAACCCAGAAACTGTAGCCATGTCTTCAGAAGAAACCTCCAAGAATAACGTCTCTTACAAACTCCCCAGCAATGCCATCACCTCTCGGGACAACGGAGCTGGTAAAGCCCCAGATAACATCCCAACCTTCAAGAACAACACCAACACCGATGATGCCCCCGAAAATGCCACAACCTCTCAGAACAACGGTAATGGTAAAGCACCGGATAACACCAAAGACTCCCAGAACAGCGGCCCCAGTGAAACCCCCAATAACACCAAAAGGTTGTGTCTTCCGGAATTTTTCATCTGTGCTGGTTGCAAGGGACCAGGGCTTAAAAATTGCGATGCATACAAAATACCCAGTGCATGCCAACACATCCTGCACTTGGATTGCATTCTAATCTGGTATGAGAATGACGATGTAGATCCCCATGATGAGTGGCCATGTGGTTGCCCGATGACGGCGTCTGAGATGGAATACATAATGGATCAGACATCACTGTCTACGTCTGATTCGGAGAATGATGGGCGGTTGTTTCGTTATAACCTTTAGTTAACTCAAATTGGATTAGTGAAATTGTATCTTAAATGGCGGAAGTGTGGAGATTGAGGCCTTGGGTCTTGAGCCTAGGCCTGTGGTGATACATGGCGAAATATTGTTCCATTACGATCTCCAACTCCGCTTCTGCATCTTTGACACCGAACACGGCCATCTTGGTCTCTTCAAATTGATACACAGCGGCCAGTGAAGCTGACCTTATCTTCAGACCACTAAAATTCTGGGAACTGGGGCGCTCAGGAACAATGTACATCCATCATTCCTCCGTACAAATCCAACCTGCTCGAGTCTACATCATTTCCTGCCATCGGCTGTTCAGAATCTGCCATAGACTTATTTGCTGGAGAGGAATCATAGTTGTAGATTGGGGCTATAACCGGGTATTGGTTCCGTGCGGCTGGCTCAAGTATGTGTGGTTGACTCGGGGGTGCGTGAAGTGTAGAATAGCTTGAGGAAAGAAATCGTGGCCAGTACCGATCATAATATATCACTCACGAGTTGTCAGATCTCAAAACTTTTACTCAAAAAACGGCTCGAGACGTCTCTTCTCGCGGAATCCTTCAGTCTCGCAGGCTCGAGACGAAATCCTGAGCCGAATAATCTGGTATGTAACACTAATTATAAGTTCCAACCATACAATATCACTCGAGGCATCCCAAAGTCGCTGCTGTTACTGTAAATAGATATTTGTGCGTGCGAGAGCAGCCCTACCCTAATACCTACCCTGATACGTAGAGACTGCTTCTGGAGCTGGTCCAAACTTCTATGCTCTGACTCATATATATATGGATTCACCTCCTATTCTCTTCTCTTCTCTAATATAATCTATTTATCTTTCTCTACTTCTAAAGTAACAGGTTATGAGTCTGGCAGTCACTAACATCTTCACATATATCTAAAATCTCTCGATCACCCTCTTGCATATCCATACCATATTTATCCAAGTGAAAAACCTTATTTCATTACCCTGACAACCTTATAAGAAAATCATCATAAATACTTCTTTTTCGACCTCAACACTATTTTCACATATGATGTGCTCTAATATCACTAAAACCAAATATGGAGATATAGTCAAGCTTAAATATGTAAACTACAACTCATGAAAGGATAATATGTATTATATTTTCCACACAATGGATGCCATTGAAATGGTTAAAGGAACTGAACTCTTCCATATTGGAAACCCAACCAACATACAGAAAATTCAAAGAGACTTCAATACAGGAGTATGAAAGGCCTTCACGACCATATATATAATCTACAAAGAACCAATGAAGCTGCTAATCAAGAATTTCTGAGATCCGAGTGATATGTGTATCACTTTTCAATGCCGACTAAATGACATCAGTCACCAAATGATATGTACTGCTATCCTCTGAATATTTCAAGCCACCCTATATGACTTTTGAAATAGCCTTTCCCGAGTTGGAATCTATTTTGCGTAACTCGAAAACTATCATGGAAAATATGGAAACCATAATAGAAGAAACAATAGTAAGTCAGGTGAATTCTTGTGTACTCACTGCTGAATGAACAACTATAACACCAAAAACTGTGACATTCTCAAGTGACAATGCATCTACACTGGCAACAGTGGGAGTTGTAGCTTCTCAAAGAACAATAGCGACAAGTCATACTTTTACTGTGGAAAGCTGGGACACATAAAATTAGATTGCCAAACACGTCAAAGGGCCTGGGGCTGCGATATCCAACATAGAGTTATCAAACGACGTAATGGAAATATAGCCAGGACTACTGCAGAAGTAAATATAGTTCTGGCTAACAGCATCATCACCAGAGAATAATATATATTCTGACTACTAACCACAAATATCGATGACTCTGAAGCTGATACTCAGTCTGTCAATCACATAGAAGTGTACATCAGCAATACTATATATTTGTTCCTTTCTACTGCTGAATCTAATGCTCTTTCCTTTACTGTTTACTCTACATGTTGGATCATAGATTCGGATTTTTTTTATCATATGTGTAATAACCGAACATCTTTCTATCCTTACAAAAGGCTGCCATCCCCAATCACCATAAAGCTCAGAGATGAAACAGCAGTAATTGCAATCCATTTTGACTTTGTTAACATCATACAAGGAGTCAGAAAACTTCAATTGAAAGCTCACTATATGCCCACTTTAGATCTGTCTTTAATCTCAATTAATCAGCTAGACCTTGCCGGCTACACCACAATGTCTAGATATAGTATCTGCACGGTATGTCCCAGCTATTCTATAATAACTGCCAATCGATTAGAAGAACTTAACTCATTCTAATCTCAATCTCAAGCACTAGATACTCTTATAACTGAAACTGACAGAAGCCAGACCACAACCACCATATCACCAAGAATCGCGAGTGGAAATGGGAAAAGAAAATGTTGACAGAAATTACAAATATGTGCAGATACTACCACAACCTCATATTTTGCCTCTGAACCAATCAATGTGATCACCAAATCAACGATATCTGTATGGCTCTTGTACTGGTACGTAGCCCACCTACATCCAGCAGCTATATATACCTTTTCAATGCTGTGTAGTAGGCACGATACGAGAACAGGTATACATCTCACCTGCCAATAGAATCAGATAGATCTCTGAGACAAGATCGGCTGCAAACATACAGTGGGAGACCGACAAGTGCAGCAAGCACCTTGGCTGTAGATTCAAGGTCAAAGCAGAGAGCAAGAGGCCTATCCTAAAGAAAAGTGTGAAGCCACTGGCTGCCAGATTCAACTGAGTAAAGTCCAGGCAGGTACCCACTGTGACCTATCTGAAACAATTCGGCTACCAACATGACGATAAGTGCTTGTAGCGCAGGGATACAGTGATCCAGATACGGCAGCACCTCTTCTGCCACTGCAGCCATTGGATTGACCAACAGAAAGTCCTCTGAAAAGCGGTGGAGAAGGTGATAGGCTGCACAGCAGGCAGATGCCAATACGTGCAGATCTCTGAGCTGTTTTCTATGGTGACATGCGATCAGACGGTGATGGACCTTATGGTGGCTACTTATGGCGGGAAGTTCTCACCCAAGCAAGTAGAGGAGTGACGTTCTTCGGGGGTCTTTGGTTTGGTGGTCCTTCTTTTCAGTCTATTTTCTCTTCTTTTGTTCTTAGAAATGTTTTTTTGTTTCCTTTGTTAGAAGGGGACAATGGATAGCAGGAGTGGAGCTTCACGATCTAACCGGTGTGCCCGGAGGCATCGGAAATCAGAGGCATATCATGCTCTAAATAGAGTAAAGACAGTATAATTAAAACAAATAAACAAATACCTTTTCAATGGATTCGACGAACTAGATATACTAGATGTTACATGCAATATCTGCCTCCAAGTAGAACATAAGTAGAAGTTAATTCGCACTAATATTCAACTAACCACCAAGCCTTTTGAACTTGTCTACTTTGACACCTATAACCCATTTGAAACACTATTATCTGCCACAGACCACCACTAGTATATTTTTTTATAGATGACTATATGTATTCGATTGGTATCTACACTGGTACCCTCCAAGATAAAAAGCAAGAAATATATCTAGCTATATACCAGAACGTTTAACACATAATAGATACCAGAGGCTTTCACATCCAGCTGCTCAGACATGATAACTGCAGAGCTGAATTCGACATGAATCTTTTTCAGATGCTATTAGCTTCTCAGGGCACCATCTTGGAGGTTGGCCCTGCATACATATATTACAAAAATGGATTCACCTAGAGAATGGTCCAAATCAATGCCGCAAAAGGAAGAGCGATGATAATAGACTTTCCAGTACCGTATGGATTCTGGGGGAAGCAGTTAACAATGCTGTATACTTATACCAATGGATATCCAATTATTACACCTTACAGAATTATACATCATCAGGTACCTTCAAAGTGGGATCACCTATGATCACTCAATGGTAGATAGATCAGGATGGTATAAGTACCATCCCTACATGTCATCGAATATCCACAAGATATCACTCAATTCGGTTATCACAACCAACAATATCAGATGAACTGTTATGCAGTCAACTACACTACTGATAAGGAATAACGGTCTGAGGTGATTACTGGATTAATACTCTGCCAGCTCATACTATCGAAAATACGAAGACAGCTGATATGCTGTAGATACGAAAGTACCTGAGTTTACATCATAGCCGACGAGGCCTTTGATACCCTGCATGATCGAAAGGATAGCATTTGCCTTGTTATATCTCTCAGGAATATACATGATCAGGTATACTCGAAGCCAGATCACCTATGATCAGTCCACAATAGCTGGATCAGGTTGATTCAAGCATAATTCTTGCACGTCATCGAATATCCACAAGATATTACTTGATTCAGCTATCACAATCAACGAAATAAGATGAGCCTTTAGGCAATCAATTACACCATTAATAAAGAATAAGAGGTGGTTGCGGAATCAATACTCGGCCAGATTATGCCACCGAAATATGATGACTGCTGAAAGGCTGTAGATATGAAAGTATCTGAGTTTACATCATGGCTGATGAAGACTTTAAGGCCTCTCACAATCGAAAGGTGTTTGTAAAGGTATACGTCGTCGTACGTGTAGATATGAGTGTAGATACGATTGCACACGTGGATTCGAGAGTGAGATAGATTCAATAGATAAGGTTATCGATGGTGTGCAAGGGCACTCATACGACCTGACTATATACTGGACGGATGTGCGGTTATCCTGCCATAGGCTGGCCGCCATTACATCATCCCCCTCTTTATCTACAGACCTCCTAGGCTGCATACCCATACATGAAGAGAAGAAGAAACAATTCCAAGAAGAAATAAATCCAAGCTCGTAGGCCCTCGTAGGCCCTCGTAAATTCCGCAACCGATCGGTGCCATCACGGCGGCCTCACGGCAGATCTGGTGCACAGGAAAATCCACCTCCAGTGGTAGGTGGTAAAATGCGTGCCAACGCCATTTATACCGGGCCGAGATCTATAAGAAACGAAGAGAAGAGAAGAGAAGGAAATGTCCAATTGATACCTGTATCCTCCAAGTCTATCTCTCCATATCAAAGCCCTCGGCATACCGTAGCTGTTGTAGTGCAGGCTCGGTGGTGCTTGTATCGGTAAACATTATTGGCTGACGTCATCGATCGGATGTGGTTCGTCCATTATCTAACTTGTGAGCATCCAAGAGAAGATCAATTTACAATATAATCAAGTGCGCTTCAGAGCTTCCGCTCAGTTCGGAGGAAGGCAATCGTCAAGTGTGCTTCAGATTGTAGGTACGATCATCACACAAGCAGTCGTCGACTACTCTTCGCTTCGTCCTTTAAACCGAGAGAGTAGCCTTTCTACTTTCTCTTGCAGACATCATCTCGCTGCTATATGAGGCTCGAGGTTGCGATGAATGCTGGTTCGTCCCGGACGCCAAGCTGCCTTCGCAGCTTGGGCGTCATGAGTAGCCACTGCCGGTGGTCATTACACCGGAAGTTGTTTCTGTGGCCAAGTAGACGACCATCCCGCTGGATAAGACGAAGTAGGGGTCCATCCCACATAGAGATGCAACCAAGTAGACGTCCATCTCGCTGGATAAGACGAAGTAGAATTTCTTGATGGTAGATCGCGAGTAGTAACGCGTCGAAAAGGGGTAATTCACGAAATCCCGTGGGCGAAACTTATTCAATTACTAAAGATCAATAACAGTGTAAAGGCGCAAGTCGTCGTACGTGTAGATATGAGTGTAGATATAGTTGCACACGTGGATTCGAGAATGAGATAGATTCAATAGGTAAGGTTATCGATGGTGTGCAAGGGCACTCGTAGGACCTGACTATATACTGGACGGATGTGCGGTTACCCTGCCATAGACCGGCCGCCATTACAGTGTTACACCTCACATGATTATACACTATCAGGTACCCTCAAAGCGGGGTGTTACGGGGATACTTATGACTAGAACAGTGTCGTAAGTAAGGCCGCCTACTTTTTAGAAGTCGTAGGTATCCTGAAAATCTTCTTCGTCGTGTAAAAACTCGGAATACGACTCTTCCTCGTCCTCAGAAGGATTGGCGTTATAAACTGAAGGGAGTTCACCGGTGTAGAACCAGTGACAATATTCGAAGGCGATATCGTAGTGTGAGATAAACCCTCGTGCGTACCAGAAATCGTGATGTGTGACTGCTCGTTCACAAAGTGCGT
>MU122260.1:122075-180146 GCA_014904905.1 Wilcoxina mikolae CBS 423.85
GGTGTGATGTTGACCATCCATAGTGACAGGTGACCAACCGCAGATTGCCATGGACATCCTCCGTACCTCGTGCACCTGCTAAGGGACAACCCCTAATACGGGGTCACCTATGATCAGTCGATGATGGCTGAATTAGGATGGTACAAGTGCCATCCCTGTATATTATTGAATATCCACAAGATATCACTCGATTCAGTTATCACAATTAATGAGATCGGATGAGTTGCTATGCAGTCAACCACATCACTGATAAGGAATGAAGAATCGTTACTGGATCGATATACTGCCAGCTTATACCACCGATAATACGAAGATAGCTGAAAGGCTTTAGATACATAAACACCTGACTTTGCATCATAGCTGACGAATCCTTTGATGTCCCTCACAATCGAAAGTGTACCATTCGCCTGGAAGCTAAGGGATTAAAAGGATAGGATAGGTCTGGACCACTGAGGTCCGAAGAACTGATAACAGTAAGGACTCTTTTTGTCTGAGGAGGAGATCTGAGCAGAAAGATACAGAAGATCCGGCAGACCGGTAAATGGGTAGAAAAGAGCATTGGTACAAAGGGAGATAAGGTTGAGAAGCTCATGAGAAAAGCGTAGATAGAAGTAATTGTTAGAGTGAGAGGAAAGAGGTATAAAAGACCTCTGGAATCTCCAAGGATAGAAAGGCAAGCTTCTTGACCAGGAAAACAAGCCTTAACAATATACATATTGAAAAGCCAAACATCTTTGTCTTGAATGGTTATCTTTAGTGACTTTCATATCCTGAGCAAATCTTTATAACATCCATCGCAAGTAGGTTCTGAAAGCAGTGAGGATACTACTTGTATTGATAAACCTGGGGTGACACTCCTAGTATTACAAAGGTATACCATTCACCTGAAGGCTAAGAGATCGAAAGGATATGATCGGTCTGGACCACAGAGGTCCAATGGACTAATATAAGAAACGATTCTATTCGTCTGAGAAAGAGATCTTTGTTGAGAGGTATGGAAGGTCTTGCAGGACGTTGAGGGGTGGGCTGTCTATACGAAAGGATATTGGTGTGAAGGATAGTAAGGTAGAGAAGCTCATGAGAAAAGCATAGATAGAAGTAATTGTTAGAGTAATAGGAAAGAGGTATAAAGACCCCTGGAACCTCTGAGGGTAGAAGGGCAAGCTTGTTAATGAGGAGAATAAGCCTTAACAATATATGAATTGGAAAGCCAAAAATCTTTGTCGTGAAATTTATCTTGAGTGACTTTCACAGCCTGAGCGAATGTTTATAACTTCCATCACAAGCAAGTCCTGAAAGCAATAATGATACTACTTATACTGGTATACCTGAGGTGACGATCCCAGTATTACACCAATGAAGACCTCAGGAAAAGAGATACCAGAAATGGCTAAAAGGTACTATATGAAATACCGTTCGAGATACATTACATATACAGAAAGCCAGAGTACAATAAACCATCAGATGACTCTACATAACACTGTATATACTAAATGGTACCACTCGATCTGCTTCGAAGATTTGGAAGCCATGTCAGCTGACTGATTCCCAAACCACAACAAATTGACACGAAATACGGCCTACATTTCAAACTTGGCTGGATGATTGTTAGGTAGATACACGACAGCACCACCACGTGAAGAATTTGAAATCTACAGTTCATGACTGTCAGATTCCAACCAGATGTAGTTTTTGACAAAGAAGAAAACTCGTACAGCTCGTGTTTACAATTATACAAAACATACACTAGAACCATACCCACAGAGACTAGAGACTTAAAAGTTGCTGAAATTAAAGACACAGTTCAAATTGGTAAATGTGGTCAACTATAAGAAAAAATCCACCTTGAAATACTTGACAAAAATTACCATAATGATTCTGGTAGAGCAGATGATGGAATGATCCATGGCCACATTCAAAAGAGTGGAGTAGGTAGTATACTGAATTATTGCCGTATCGGAAGTGAATTTGAAAAAACCACCAGCCTCACACATGATGTTACGGGTTTCCCCGTAGCAGGTGCACGAGGTACGGAGGATGTCCATGGCAATCCGCGTTCGGCCACCTGTCACTATGGCTGGTGGATATTACACCCACAGTAATCCCATCCTCTGAGCAACGAAGTCCTAGGAGATATACATGCCTATCCAATACCGAGCCTTGGCAAAGCGGAATGATTAATCCACGCGAGGAGAGTGCACCATCTGGATCGAACAGCGATAGTCACGACACTTAGCTGGCGAAGGCATCAGTTCAGAACACTTAGGGTGGTATGCTACTGTATGACTAGGCCCCCGATAGTTAGGAACGTCATGAGTTGCCAACGCACAATCACCCCATTGCGGGGACCTTCGGATCAGCCGTGCATGATTGTTTCGACCAGAACTACTTTACCTTATCAGCAATATGGGGCAGCCGGCTTGAGTGGAGAACACCTCTACACTCACTGGCAGACACACGTCAGAGTTCGAGAAGTGGGACTTTACTATGGGGATAACTATACAGTCTAGGGACTCCATATGTTAACTGTGCCCCGGTAGTTAAATCTACCTGTTGAGAGCTTGTGTGTGGGTCGACTTCCCGAGTAACGGCAGATCGCAGGTGGTCTGGTCTGACATAAGCTGCAGTCCTGTAATGGGAGTAAAAGCCAGCGAGATGGAAGGAGCGATACGTGGCATAGCAGCGGCTGGTCGCCGACGCAAGTCTATGAGGGTAAACATATCCCTGCAATCCACTATCCGATTTAGCATTGAGTCGAGAGATCTAAAAGGAAGTGATGGTTCGATGAACGCGTCAGCTGTCGTTGCCGAAACCTGTTTTCTGCGTAAGCATACAGACCAGAAGAAAAGCAAACGGACTTAGTTGTTACGTGGCCAAACCTGGCGGCATGAGGTTAACCTACAGGGATACTTCGCACTTTAGAAAAGTGCTGAAAGTCAAACGGAAAAGAAGCGCAACATACCGAGATCGAGTAACCAGCCTAACGATCAGAGTGTTAGGGGTTTGCCCTTAGCAGGTGCACAAGGTACGGAGGATGTCCATGGCAATCTGCGTTCGGCCACCTGTCGCTATGGCTGGTCGATGTTACACCCGCAGCAATCCTATCCTCTGAGCGACGAAGCTACGCATATCCAATACCGAGCCCGGATAAAGCGGAATGATTAACCCGCGCGAGGGCATTGCACCTTCTCGATCGAACAGCGATAGTCATGACACTTAGCTGGCGGATTCATCAGACCCAAACACTTAGGCTGGTATGCTACTATATGCCTAGACCCCCGATAGTTAGGGACATCATGAGTTGATGAAGCATGATCACGCCATTCCGGAGGTTTTCGGACCAGCCGTGCATGATCATTTCGACCAGAATTACTGTACCTTATCAGCAATATGGGACAGCCGGCTAGAGCGGGGTATGCCTCTACACTCTCCGGCAGGCACACGTCAGAGCTCGAGAAGCGGGACGTTACTATGGGGATAACTATTCAGTCTAGGGACTCCATATGTTAACTGCGCCCCCGTAGTTCAATCTACCTATGGAGAGCTTGTGTGTGGGTTGTCATTTCCGAGTAACGGCAGTTCTTGGTTGAGCTGGTCCGACATAAGCTGCAGCCCTGAGATGGGAGTAAAAGCCAGCGAGATGGAAATACGATACATGGCATAGCAGTGGCTGGTCGCCAATATAAGTCTATGAGGGTAAACATATCCCTGCAACCCACTATCCGATTTAACATTGAGTCGAGAGATCTAAGAGGAAGTGATGGTTCGATGAACGTGTCAGCGGTCGTTGCCGAAACCTGTTTTCTGCGTTTGCATACAGACCAGAAGAAAAGTAAACGAGCTTAGTAGCTACGTGGCAAAACCTGGCGGCATGAGGATAACCTATGAGATACCTCGCACTTTAGAAAGTGCCGAACGTCAAACGGAAAAGAAGCGCATCCTACTGAGATCGAATAATCAGCCTAACGATCAGAGACCATAGCTGTCTTAGTACAAACACTGAAATCATAGAGAGTAGACGAGTAACTCGCTCTATAAAACAACCGCCTTTGCACCCGCAAAGTAAAACATCAAGCTCTAGCAGCAATCCACAGTCAGAATACACCAGCGGACAAGAATCTAAAATATTATTAAGTTTTCTACTTTAAGAATATATGTCTTTACATTTTCGAGATCTTGACTCTATTGTTCTTTACGCACACGCACTTTGTGAACGAGCAATCACTCATCACGACTTTTGGTACGCACGAGGTTTTATCTCGCACTACGACATTGCTTTCGAATACTGTCACTGCTTTTACACTGGTGAACTTCCATCAGCTTACTACCTCAACTCTTCTGAGGACGAGGAGGAGTCTTACTCCGAGTTCTTGCACGACGAAGAAGATTTTCAGGATACCTACGACTTCTGAAAAGTAGGCGGCCTTACTTACGACGGTGTTCCAGTTATTAGTATCCCCGTAACACGGAGGCCATAGCTATCTTAGTACAAATGCTGAAGTCATAGAGAGTATACGAGTAAGTCGCTCTATAAAAGAACCGCCTTTGTACTCGCAAAGTAAAACAGCAAGCTCTAGCAGCAATTCACAGTCAGAACACAACAGCAGACAAGAACCTAAAATATTATTAAGTTTTCTACACTAAGAATATTTTCATGAGCTTTTTTCGTGATCTCGATTCTATTGTTCTTTATGCTCACACGCTTTACGAGAGAGCTATTACTCTACATGACTACCGTGTTGCCAGTATCTTCATCCATACGTACGATATTGAATACGAATATTTTCACTGGTTCTATACACAAGAACCTCCCTCTGAATACCATAATCTTCCGGTCCAAGATTACGAGAACTGGTACGAATACGATAACTCCGAAGATTACCTCCAAGTTATATACGACTTCTGAGGAGTAGGCGGCTATACTTTGTCGTTAAGTATCCCCATAACAGTATAATATTTTGAACACGTCCAAAAAGGTGTTAATGACTACGAATTATGTGGTTTACAATAACAGGGGCTGCTGCGCTATACGATATTTGAATCACCCAGAGGGTCCTACGGTACAACAGTTTTGCGCACAGTACTGTTCACAAGGCTGTATCAGTGGTTGTCAGCCTTGCAACCACATTCGAACTTTAAGAAATCAGGAACAATCTCGGACTACACGACCTTAAACATTTTCCTCTCGACAACTTCATAATGGCCAGTCACAGGCGCCGATTGACATTTGGAGCAGGCCAGTTGGCACCAACATCATCTGGAGTCAGCAAATCGAAACAGCCCTTACGGCCCTTACCAGGATGGGCGAGGAAACTGCAAGAACAGTACGAGCAATCGAAGAGCCAGTACTTAGATTCCCAACAGCTCGCAGGCACAGACGAGGATAAGGAAATGACCGACACGGTTCAAACGCAGGTCAATCGCCTGGACCAGGGAATGCAATGCTTAGTCGAAGCATACAACAGCGAGCAGGAAGCAATCGAGGAGGAATTCCAAGACGTTCGGCTAGGTTGTCAGCTCTTCAGGCAACATGTGGAAACAGAGAAGGCACTAGCACGACAAATCCTAGAGGTACATGAAGAGCAGATACAGATTCTGAATACAGTATTGAGGGAAACGAGAACCGGGATGAGCAACCTTCAACAACAGAATGATTGGGTTGTTAAGGAAGCAACGGAGGAATTCGAAATTATGTGCAGACGAATTGAGTGGTGCGAACAACAGGTTAAGGTGTTGATAACGAGGTTCGCAGCTTGGGGTATAACGGTCAAAACCCAACAAGAAAAAATAGCCAGGTTGGAAAAGGTGGTTGAGGAACAAGTCCCATCCTGGGCAGATTTCGAGCTATTGGAAGGGGGGTTTTGTAAGCTCAAGAAAGAGTACACCTGACTCACCTCGGCGTTTGAAAAGGCCAAGGTTTAGGACTCAATACCAGTCAACCCGGACCGGAGAACTCAGATTCAACAATTGCAACAGCGCACAGAGGAACCCAACCGAAGCATAGCACCAATCAGCGATTCAGATGTTGCCGAATTAGTAGGTATTAGAGGAGGTTCAGGAAGGGACATCGGGTTAGGCGAGGCACCACATCCAGAAGTTACGGCCGACGGCTCGGGTACACCACCACCAGAGGGCACGGGTGGCGACCCACCACCACCTCCGCCACCTGGATCGTCACATGCATCTAGACATGGATCACAGCGATGGGGACGTAGCAGCACTCAACGCCCCGAAAGGTAGCGGGATTCAAAGTTGAAGCTTTCAGATCCAGCAAAGTATAAGGGAAAAGCTTCCGAGGATTTTGATGTGTGGTGGATGAGTATGGAAGCCTTCATCAGTGACCAGCCACACCTCTTTACTCGATCAGACCTTAAGATTCAGTATGTGTGCGGTCGGTTACAAGAGCATGCTCTAGCCTGGCACATGCAGTGGGAATCAGAGGCCCAGACGGGAAGGCATGAGCGAAGTTGGTCAACGTACCGCGCCGCCATTAACGCCCATTTCCACAACAAACATCAACAGGAAACAGCCTATAAAGCCATTACAGAGCTCAAGTACAGCGGAAATGTTCAGGATATGATCACGGAGTTTAACACCCTGAACGCAAAAGCCAAAATTATGGGGGTTGCCTATAGGACCATGCTGATGAGCAAGCTGCCACGACAAGTATTCAAACAACTCAGTCTTATCAATCCGGCAGATAAGGCAGACGTTGAGCTCCGCCAAATTATTATTAACGCCGGAAAGAATGTTGAAGTCTGGCAGGCAACGGAAAGAAACTTCCAATTTATGGGGAAATCACGAAGTACGGATAGTACCTCCAGACGAGTCAACAAAGATTGAGGAAGGATCCAAAAGCCCAGGGGTCTTGGCTCCAGTTTTGAAAGACAGCGACAACGTTTCGAACAAAAAGGTACTCAGCGTCGGACCAGTGATAATCAGAGTTAATCTAAACCCAACCCATTCACAAACGCTGAAGGCAAAACTTTTTGTCAGTTGACAGAGGGAATTGATAACGGAGAGCTGGCACAACGGAGAGCAGCGAAGGAATGTCAGCACTACGCATGGCCTGCCGATCGAAAGGGGAACCACAACACAATGCTATGCGTTCCGGACATCAAATTGTCAAAAGGAACAGCCGACTTCGGCCACCCCAAAGCATACCAAAAGATGAAGGTCAGGGCATACGACCAATTGGATGACGAGATGGACGATTTTGTGGTTGGAGAACCAGAGGAGGCTGAGGAAACTTCAGATGGAGAAATACCATCCGGTTCGGAATCCATCGATAGCGAAGACCAGCAAGACTCAGATAAAGCCGACAATTGGTGGGAACAACAGGATAGCTCAGATTGATGGTAAGTATCGAGATGGAGTGAAGGACATAGAGATTAGGCGGGAGAAAGCCTTTATTATTTTGATCCGGTCGGTATTCTGAGGATTCCGGTAGGGATGTAAATGCTGGCAGTAGTACCGCGACACCAACACCACCAGAAAGATGTTTACAATGACACCATATGATACCAACTGTCACAGCAGAACCAATGTTTTCGACTTCGCAGGATTACCTTGCCAATTCTCAGAACCAGAACCTCTCAACCCAATCGCAAGCATAGACGCAATACTCAGCGAACCAGAAGAACCCTTCGAATCATTTTTCTGCGACCAACCTGACTCGCCATATCCTTGAAACCTTTACTGGACAGAGGCGGCTCGACACGGAGGAGGCCTCGCCATCGACGACCCCGTGGTCGGAGACTCTTGGACCAAATACAAGGGTATGCATGTTGGTTGCGACGATTGGGACATCTGCTACTGCGAACATTACGGTAGAGAAGTACCAACAACCATTGGGCGAGCACTGGACACTTTACCCACAATATACGAGGTAGAGAACCATTATCCAGAAGAAGAACCAGTACTCTTCGAGGAACTACTTAACGAAGAACCAAACTACGAGTGGTAGAACGACACTACCCTCAACGATCCGTTGCAGCCAAGCCATTGTCGAAAGTATAGCTACCAAATGAAAGCATTCTTCCTTGGAAGAGGAACCATCTGCAAAGAAACAAAACACCTCTGATGACTTTGTTTACTATGAAACCAAACACGTACACAAAGTTCCCAAAACACGGATTGGAGAACGACCAGTCTACAGATTCTTTGTGGATTACACCGTTGGAGACAATAAAATACAGCAATTTCCAGTCCGAGCAATGGTCGATTTGGGATCAACATCTTTAACCATATCACCGCAGTGTGTGAAGGTGTTTAAGATACCAGTGGTTAGAAGAAAACGGAACATTAGCGCTAAGGATTTTAGCGGTAAGTCAGTTGGTTTACCCAATGTTTATACTGTACCCCTTGGTTTAGCTTTTGGAAATCATTGTACCCTTGAAACTTTCGAGGTAGTACCGATACCTGCTGATTACGATGTTCTAATACCTGCTTGGTATCTGAAACAACACCAGGCACAGGGTGCTACATACGGATGTTTACATTTTACGGAATGTGAACAAACGTGTTACAATCACGGAAAGATGCACCCGAACTGGGAAATTGCCTACGACGAAAAGGTTATTTGGAAAAACAACGCAATCAACATCGGTCCGGTATATTTTGCAGCAACAAGCATACTCGCAGAAAAGTTACCAGAGCAATACCACAAGTGGATGCTACTGTTCGATCCTCACGAAGCTGAGAAGCTACCCCTACATGGCCCACACGATCATTAATTCCACTTGAAGGTACCTGACGATCAAGTGAAGGTGGGACCAATATATCAACTTTCACTAGAAGAGGAACAGTTGCTTAAAGAATATATCGACAAAATGATAAGAGAAGGAAAAATACAACTGTCCAAGGGACAGGTGGGGGCACAAATCTTGTTTGTACCTAAGCCTAATGGACGAGGCTTGCGTCATTGCGTTGATTATCGCAGACTTAACAATTTGACGATCAAAGACAAGACGGCTCTACCATTGATGGATGAATTACAAAGTCGAACAAAGGGAGCAACCTGGGTAACAAAGTTGGACATGAAGTCGGGATATCACTTGATTCAAATGGCCAAAGGACATGAATGGAAGACGGCTTTCAGAACAAAATTTGGATCATACGAATATACAGTCATGCCATTCGGACTTACCAACGCACCAGCCACATTTCAACGCTGGATGAACAGCATTCTTCAGCCATTTTTAGGAGGACAAAACGACATCACGGTTGTTTATATCGATGACGTCCACATCGCCACCAAGGGAACTCCCGAAGAATACCACAAATATGTAGGCAAAGAACTTCAAGTCCTACAAGGCAACAATCTCGTGGTGGAAATCGACAAGTGTGAATTCGATAAGCAGGAGGTTGAGTTCCTCTGATTTCTTGTTAGCGGCGAAGGACTCAAAATGGCACCAAGTCGAAGCGAGGCTATTACGAAATGGCCAATACCCAAGAACCAGAAGGAAGTACAGGTTATCATGGGTTTATGGAATTTGTACCGACGATTTATTAAGGGATTTGTCGGTATCGTCGTATCAATTACGGACACTCTCAAGGGCGACGGAAAAAAACTTTAAGTTCGTAGAAACAGCCCAGGCAGCTTATTACAAGATATGCATCTTGTTTGCGGCAGAAAACACACCAATACTTCGATATTACGATGATGATAGACCAGCTATGGTCGAAACGGATGCGTCAGACTTCGCCATGGGGGCGATCCTGTTACAGAAGTTTGATGACGGCTAAATACATCCCATAGCATTCATATCGAAGAAGTTTTCACCAGCCGAACTAAATTACCAAATATACAATAAGGAAATGCTCGCCATCGTATACGCATTCAAGACGTGGAGATGTTATCTACAGGGAGCAACACATACAACAACAGTCTTTTTCGATCACATGAACCTTCAATACTTCAAAGAGACACAACAGCTTAATTGAAGACAAGCACGATGGGCAGAAGTATTGCAAGAATACAATTTTAAGATCGTTTATCGAAAAGGAACGGCTAACAGAAAAGCCGATGGGTTATCAAGGCGCCCAGAGTTCGCCCTAAGAGAGGGGGGTACAACTTCGGCAACCCTGTTAGGACCAGAACATTGGTTAGAAGTTGGAGCAATGGATTTGGACAACAAAGACTGGGAAGAATTTTCTTTGGCAGGATTTTCGGTAAATCAGTTGGTTGGATCAGTGAAAGAAAAATTTCAGAAAGAAATTGGTCAGGACGAGGAGTATCAGAAGATACTACGGAAAGTGCAGGAAACAGAACAGAATGTTGATGGAAGATTTGGAATAGACGGAGACGGAATGTTGTGTTGGAAAGAAAGGTTATATGTGCCTGAGGGATTTCGGAAGGATGTTCCACAGCAGGAACACGACTCACGCATCGCTGGACACTTTGGTCGTGAACGCATCCTGGAACTAATCACAAGGAACTTTTACTTGCCCAAACTGGAGGACGACGTATGAGAGTACTGCAACAGGTACGACTCTTGCCAGCGGACAAAGACACCTCACCATGCCAAACATGGTCTGCTACATCTCCTCGAACTACCATCCTCGCCATGGACTTATATTTCGGTTGACTTCATTAACGACTTACCGGAGTCGAACGGTAACAAGAATATCATGGTAGTAGTCGACAGGTTCACCAAAATGGCGCACTTCATTCCTACAGATAGGCGAGAGTCATCCACGGTCGCGAAGCTATTCCTCCACAACGTTTGGAAATACCACGGAATGCCCCTCGACATAGTATCAGACGGCGACACAGTTTTTACGGGTCATTTCCTCACCGATTTGTATCAGTATCTTGGGATTAGGCATTCCATGTCAACAGCGTTTCACCCACAAACAGACGGACAGACTGAACACATCAATCAGACCATTGAACACTTTTTACGCACGTACTGCAACTACGAACAGTCAAACTGGAGCGAGATGTTACCTATGGCTGAGTACGCATACAACAACTCAAAACATGTGTCCACCAAGATTACACCTTTCTATGCCAATTATGGCTACGAGGCACGCACAAATTGGCCAACGGAAGTTCAGTTTCGCAATCCAGGTTCAGAATTATATGCTCACTACATGGTCGAGGTATACAAGGGGTTGGAGGAACACCTTGAGGTTTCCAAAGACAAGATGGGCAAATACTATGACTGGAAGCATTGCTCACCACCACAGTACAAGGTCGGAGACTTGGTCATGCTTGACGGCCGCAATATTCGAACCAAACGACAATGTCGCAAGCTTGACGATAAAATGTATGAACCATTCAAGATATCCAAGGTTGGAGGAAACAAGCGATGGTGTCGACTCGAACTCCCAACGACGTGGAAAATTCACCCAGTATTTCATGTTGCTTTACTGGAACCATATCAGGGTGACGTCTTAGAGAGGGAGATACCACCGATAGAGGCCGATGACGGCGGCTGGATATCCGAATCGATTGTCGCCAGTGGATCAACCGATGACGATCACCAGAAGCACGTTTTCCTTGTCAAGTGGACGGGCTATTCACACGACGAGAATACTGTAAGGATGTACGTCGTTGTACGGATAGATATACGTAGATATGGTTGCAAACGGGAATAGGTAATAAAGATATCAATTGTACGGTATGTAGGTAAGATAATCGCTAGCGTGCCAAAAGCACTTCGCGAGGTGATTATATATGAAGGGCGCTTACCCGGCCTCGGCAGCCAAGTGCACCTGGTGAGGGCCAAGTGCGCTTGAGAGCCAAGTGCACCTGGCGAGAGCCAAGTGCACTTGAGAGCCAAGTGCACCTGATGAGGGCCAAGTGCGCTTGAGAGCCAAGTGCACCTGGCACTGCCATTACATCATCCCCCTCTTTATCAGCAGACCTCCTGGACTGCAACATATATATACATAAAGAAAAACAAGGTGTGTACGCCTTGGTATGTCTGCATAAGTCCCGCGACCGATCGGTGCCATCACGGTGGCCTCACGGCAGATTTGGTGCACAGGGAAATCCACCTCCAGTGGTAGGTGGTAAAACCCGTGCCAACGCCATTTATACCGGGCCGAATCCATAAGAAGAGAAGAAAGAAGGAAACCCGAGGAGCCGTGTCATTTGCCCCAATTCCTCCCAATCCTCCATAACCCTGATCCTCCGTAGCTCCGACCTCGTCGATTATGGCCGTGGCTTAGTTGGATGCTCCCGATGGAACTCGTCGACTAGTTCTTGAGCATTCTCGAGATTCTCTGCCGTCTCCCAGCTCGTGCGTAGGTAGTTGTAACTGGCCCACTGGATGAGGTAGTTGATCTCCTGATAGCGTCGCTTGGAATTGAGAATCCGATCGTCCTCCCACTCGTCCGTATCGTCGACAATCGTCGGTTGCAGTTCCGAAGGCGGCTGGCCGATGGCAGGCGGCGAGTATTTATCAAGCTGGGAGACTTGGAACATGTTGTGAATACGCATCGTCTTTGGCAAGTCTAATTTGTAAGCATTCTTGTTGATGACTTTACTCACCGTGTATGGTCCCATGCGTTTGTAATCTAACTTCTTTGATGCTCTCGCCGTCTTGATGTTCCGAGTCGAGAGCCAGGCCTTATCTCCAAACTCGAACGTCATTTCTTTGCCGCCGGCGTACTTCGTCTGGCGGGCTTGGGCTTCCAATAAGTTCTCCCGGAGGGTCCGGTGGGTCTCTTCCAGCCCGGCTGCCAAGGTATCTGCTTCGGCTTCCAACTTCAAGCGGGCTGAGTCCTTGGGTGCCTTGAACTGCATCGTCGGATGGTAGTTATAGTTGGCCCAGAAGGGAGTCATCCTTGTCGAAGCATGCACCGCGTTGTTGTAGGCGAATTCCGCCAATGGTAAGAGCTCCACCCAGTTATCCTGCTCATAGTTGCAGAAAGCCCGGAGATACTGCTCCATCGTCTGATTCTGCCGCTCCATCTGGCCGTCCATCTGCGGATGGAAAGCGATCGATAGTCGGTGATTCATACTTATGTGGCTGCAGACCCTCGTCCAGAATCGGCTTGTGAATTGGGTGCCCCGATCGGTGATGATGTTGTCAGGGACGCTGCGTTTGCAGATCACATGCTCGAAGAAGAGCCTGGCCAGTTCTGGTGAGTCGACATCCTTTCTGCAAGGCAGATAGATCGCCATCTTTGTCAGTCGATCGACGATGACTAGGATCCCCGTATATCCGGACGCGGTCTATTCTGGCAAGTCTGTGAAGAAGTCCATGGTGACACCTTCCCAGGGTCGTGACGGTGGTGGCAGTGGCATGTTGATTCCATGGCAGGCATGTCGCGGGGCCTTGATTCGGTCACATGCTTGGCAGCCGCTGACGAACTTCCTTATGTGCGCGTCCATTGAAGGCCAAAAGAAATCCCTAGAGACTAGCTCAGCAGTTTTAAGAGCTCCGAAGTGACCGAACTCGGGGTTGTCATGGAAGAGACTTATCACTTTGCCGCGGAGAGCATCGTCCGCGGGGATATATATCCTCCCCTCGTAGGTCAGAGCTCCAGCGACGACCCTCGATTGGTTCTCGTCGGCCTCGGCTTTGGCTTTGGCTGTGTCCATTGGGTTATCGACTAGCTTACCCGAGACGTTGACTGCCAATGGGTCAGTAGTCTGAGCCTTCTTTATCGCCGGTAGGAGATCATCGTAGGGTTCGACTGCGACTGGCAGCTTGCCAAAAGCCATCCGACAGGCTTCTCGTAGCCGATCTCATAATCGGGCCGTCGTCGGCGGGGTTTTTCGTGCCTTCCAGGTCCTCGATTGTGAAGTCGTATGCCGAGAGAATTTCCGACCACCTAGCTTGTCGCTGTGAGAGCACTTTGGATGTTTGGAAATACTCAAGGTTCTTGTGGTCACACCCTCATCAGAACTTTGTGATGGGCACCCTCTAGATAGTGCCGCCATTGCTTGAAGGTCTCGACGATGGCGAGGAGTTCCCGATCGTACGTGTCGTAGTTCTGCTCAGCCGGAGAGCATTTCCGAAAGTAGAAATTGACTGGCCGAAGAGCTCCGAAGCCATCATACTGGTTCAGGATGCCTGCAATCGCGAAGCCGCTCGCGTCCGTCTGGAGGATGATCGGCTTGGCTGGATCGAAATGCTGCAGAATCGGTGCTGCGGTGAAGGCCTTTTTGAGTTTCCGGAAAGCCAGCTCGGCTTCCCGAGTCCATTCCCATTTCGGCCTGATCGGCTGCGATCGATTTGATGGTTGTTTCGGTTTACTGCTCTTGCTCTGCCCATCGGATTTTAGTAATTCCGTGAGCGGGAGGGTCACCTTAGTATATTTTCGGATGAACCTCCAGTAGAAGTTCGTAAATCCAAGCAGCACTTGCACATCATGAACTGATTTAGGATTCGGCCAATCCTCGATTGTTGATATTCGGTCCGACTCCATGCTGACACCTTCGGAACTGATCACGAAGCCGAGATAACCGACTTCCGTAACTCCAAATTGGCACTTCTCCGCCTTGCAATAGAGTCCAAACTCTTGGAGTCGTTCCAGCACCTTCCGAACATGCTCGTCGTGCTCTTTCTCATTTGTGGAATAGATGAGAATGTCGTCAAGGAAGCATACGGCAAAGTCGTCCATGTAGGGTCGCAGACAATCGTCGATATGAGCCTGGAAAGTAGCAGGTGCGTTTGTCAAGCCAAATGGTATGACTTTGTACTCGAATTGGCCGTATCGGATTCGAAATGCCATCTTGTACTCGTCAACCTCCTTAATGCCAATAAGGTGGTAGGCTCCGCGGAGGTCGAGTTTCGTAAAGACCCTGGCGCCTCCCACGTGGTCAAGAATCTCTGAAATCAAAGGAAGAGGGTACCGGTTCTTAACAGTCCGTGCGTTCAGGGCTCGGTAGTCTACACAGAGTGTCAAGCCGCCGTCCTTCTTCTGTGCAAAAAGTATCGGTGCTGCCACCGGTGATAATGACTGCTGGATGAAACCATTGGCCAGGTTTGTCTCGATGTAGGCTTTTAGAGTTCTGAACTCAACCTCCGACAGGTTATAGACACGCCCATTTGGTAGCTTTTGCCCGGGTTCCAGATCGATCGCATGGTCAATTGACCGGTACGGTGGCAGCGTTTCTGCCTTGGCCTTACTAAAGACCTCAACGAATTCCTTATATTCGGCTAGTATATGACCGCCATCGTTGGTCGGTGCTACCGGCGCTCCGGTCTCGTCTGCTCCATCTGCACACGTTAGTATTAAGATCTTATAGGGAATGGAAGCGGAAGGTTGGAATCCAGGAGTAGCAGTACCGCCGGCCCGTCACAATGGAGCATGACCGTGGCGCACATCCTCCCTTCGTGACTCGGCGAGCCGGTAGCAGTCATTCAAGCCCTGCATTGTTGGAAACTCTTCTGCCGCAACTACCGCCGCTGCTCCCTGCTCGCCCATCCAGCATCGGAGTTTCTCACCTGAGATCCCGCTCCATAATGATGCTCCCAGCAGCCCGGTGCACTCCCCAAACTGTAGGGCGAATGCATCGTCAACCTCATTGCTCTCAAGAAGGTCGTTAAATGTGGTTGCTCCAAGGAAACAAATGTCCGGAGCCTTATCACCGCACCCCTGCGAAGTTCCGTTGGTATCCCCGTACGGGGTTCCATCCTGATTCCCATTCGTGGCCTGCGGCCCACTAGGGGTTCGCAAGGCCACGAGTTGACTGGCCTTCTAGTCGATTTCCGGGTTTCGGGCCTTGAACCAAGGTAATCCCAAAACCAAGTCGTATGCTTTCATAGGTACAATTAAGACATCCGATTCGTCAACCGGTGCCAAGCTTTCAAAATACTGATCCGAGAGAGTAGCCTTTCTACTTTCTCTTGCAGACATCATCTCGCTGCCGTCAAGACTCGAGGTTGCAATGAATGCTGGTTCGTCCTGGACGCCGAACCGCCTTCGCAGCTTGGGCGTCATAAAGATGCTCGTTGCTCCAAAGTCAATGAGAGCTCATACGAGCTGTATTTCTTCATAAACATCTCGCACACGCACTTCGTGTACGATATGTGCCGTATCAGGTCGCTCAGTACCACACCGATACTGACTCAACATGTGAGCCCTTGGGCTCTCCAAAATAACTCTTGCTTTCAATGAAATTCGGTGTGCCTGCACTCCGTCCAACATCGCCATGAGCGCCTGCACTCCCAATCTCTCCAACCCCAGCTCCATCTCGTCCACCCTCTCTCGCCAAGCCAGGTAGCGGGAGAGGTAGACTAGTTTTTTGCCTGCTGAGTGTCAAACGACCGTTGTCGTTTGATTTGGTGGTCGCTGCCGCCAGAACCACTGGGGTTCAGTCTGACCGGAAAGTTGGCCCGACTGTATCGTGGACACGCGGTCGCCAAGTGGTTGCCGTTGCAGCGGATGCACTTCTTATTGGCGAGGCGGTTGTCGATAACCATCTTCGAGACCCATGGTTCCGGAGGTAATTTGGTATGTTTGCCGCCGCCGGTTGTCTTTCCACCGGAAGTTGTCTTGGCGGGCTCGGAAATTGACGGTCTGAAATTACGTTTCTTGTCGGTTCGTTTGAACGATTCTCCATTGCCACCGGAACTGCCGGTAGGCTGCCTCTGTTGACGTTGTTGTTGTTGTTGTTGCCTCCTGCTCGTCCTTCCTGACCCGGGCTGGAATTCTGCAGCTGCTGCTCGGTCGAAAAGCTCGTTGATGCTTCCGAACCTCCCGTTTGTCATCAAGGGTTTAACCCGTGATCGTAACCAAGGCTTTATCCCCGTCCAGGCCATTTCGTATAACCTCTTTGGGTCCTGTTCTTCATCCCATTCAGCTTCTCGCCACAAAGTACGGAGCCGATTGGCCCATACCCGCACTGGTTCCTCCTGGTCATGGAATCCCTGATCGAACTCTCGGTAGGCCCGCATGGCTGCGTTCAGCAAGCGGTCGGGGTCGCCGTACGTCTTTTGGAGTTGCTCCACGAAGAGGTTGAAATCGTTCATGGCAGGGTGGTTCGAATTCTGTAACTTTTGGCCTCAAGTGACTGGGTCCTCCATTTTGGTTTTCCGTTGCGAAGGATCCTTATGGCCGCTCCAGCTGCCGAGTAGATTTAGGGCGTACTTGACTTGATCCGGTGCGCCGTTCGGGAAATGGTGTTGGTGTGAGTCGAAGTTCCCACGGAGGACGCTGAAGAAGTTATCCAATTTAGGGGTGCCCCCGCAGTATCGCTCAGGGTCGACCATGTTAAAGATTCCGGACTTACCGCATTCCTACTCCCTAGCGGCCTCTCGTTCCCGAGGTGCTTCTCTCTCCCGGGCCCATTCCGCTCGTTCGGCTGCTCTCGCGTCGCGCTCGGCCCGTCGTTCAGCTCACATTTCGGCTTGTTGCTTGAAAAGGAGCTTCAGCATCAATCGATTCTGGGTGGCTATGTTGCGATGATCATCTTCAGTAATCATTGATGAGAAGTCGTCGCCGTCGTCGTCATCGTCTCTGATGCGTGTATTTTCCCGGTCAGGATTGAGATCACCGTCGTCCTGATTCAGATGTTCGTCGTCGGCATCGAGAGTATCATCGATCGCGGCGGTATCTTCGACTGGGGCCTGGAGGCTGCTTGTCGTCGATGCCTGCGGAGTTTCCTCACCTTCGCGATTGTCAGTGACGCGTAATTGACCTCTAATTGACTTCTTTGGAGGCATTGGGGTGCAATTGAATGTAGATCGTCTGTTTTTGTGTACGTGTCGTGTTACGTCGAAGAAGTAAGGAGATCACGAAGTCCCGTGAGCGAAACGTATCTGGTGACTGAAAAAGCGATTATAGTGTAAGGATGTACGTCCTCGTACAGATAGATATACATAGATACGGTTGCAAACGGGAATAAGTAATAAAGATATCAATTGTACGGTATGTAGGTAAGATAATTGCTAGCGTGCCAAAAGCACTTCGCGAGGTGATTATATATGAAGGGCGCTTACCCGGCCTCGGCAGCCAAGTGCACCTGGCGAGGGCCAAGTGCACCTGACGAGGGCCAAGTGCGCTTGAGTGCCAAGTACACCTGGCACCGCCATTACAAATACTTGGGAATCGTTTGATCACCTACACGACATAGCACCTGACCTAATCACCGAGTATTATACCAAAAACCCAGCAATGGAAAGGGACAGATGTTGGAACCCAACAATAAGACCAAATGCACGAAAGAGACGGAAGTTATGAATTTCATTTTGTTAAACTTAAACCGCCCTGAGTTAGGCGGAGGTCATTATTATGTTAAGAGAAATTTTTAATTTTTACTTTATATACCAACGAGTTATTATGATATACAAAGACACGCTGTCTGAGTGATATCTATTGTTTGCACACTTTTTATGATGGAGATTCTGTTGAGGCCACCAGAGCTAGAGAGGGAGGTACTGTTAGGGGTTTCTCCTTAGCAGGTGCACGAGGTACGGAGGATGTCCATGGCAATCTGCGTTCGGCTACCTGTCACTATGGCTGGTCGATGTTACACCTGCGGTAATCCCATCCTCTGAGCGACGAAGTCCTACGCGACATACAAGCCTATCCAATACCGAGCCTTGGGAAAGTGGAATGATTAACCCGCGCGAGGGCAGTGCACCTTCTCGATCGAACAGCGATAGTTACGACACTTAGCTGGCAAAGACATCAGTTCCGAATACTTAGGGTGGTATGCTACTGTATGCCTAGGCCCCCGATAGTTAGAAACTTCGTGAGTTGCCAACGTACAATCACGCCATTGCGGGGACCTTCAGGTCAGCTGTGCATGATTGTTTCGACCAGAACTACTTTACCTTATCAGCAATATGGGGCAGTTGGCTTGAGCAGGGTACGCCTCTACACTTACTGGCAGGCACACGTCAGAGTTCGAGAAGCGGGACTTTACTATGGGGATAACTATACAGTCTAGAGACTCCATATGTTAACTGCGCCCCGGTAGTTAAATCTACCTGTTGAGAGCTTGTGTGTGGGTCGACTACCCGAGTAACGGCAGATCGCAGGTGGTCTGGTCCGACATAAGCTGCAGCCCTGTAATGGCAGTAAAAGCAAGCGAGATGGGAGGTGCGATACGTGGCATAGCAGTGGCTGGTCACCGACGCAAGTCTATGAGGGTAAACATATCCCTGCAATCCACTATCCGATTTAGCATTGAGTCGAGAGATCTGAGAGGAAGTGATGGATCGATAAACGCATCAGCTGTCGTTGCCGAAACCTGTTTTCTGCGTAAGCATTCAGACCAGAAGAAAAGCAAACGGACTTAGTTGTTATATGGCAAAACCTGGCGGCATGAGGTTAACCTACAGGGATACCTCACACTTTAGAAAAGTGCCGAAAGTCAAATGGAAAAGAAGCGCAACCTACCGAGATCGAGTAACCAGCCTAACGATCGGAGGCCATAGCTATCTTAGTACAAACGCTGAAGTCATAGAGAGTATACGAGTAAGTCGCTCAATAAAAGAACCGCCTTTGCACCCGCAAAGTAACACAGCAAGCTCTAGCATCAATTCACAGTCAGAACACAACAGTGACAAGAACCTAAAATATTATTAAGTATTCTACTCTAAGAATATTCTCATGAGCTTTTTTTGTGATCTCGATTCTATTGTTCTTTACGCTCACGCACTTTACGAGAGAGCTATTACTCCACACAACTACCGTGTTGCCAGTATCTTCATTCATACGTACGATATTGAGTACGAATATTTTCACCGGTTCTATACACGAGAACTTCCCTCTGAATACCATAATCTTCCGGTCCAAGATTATGAGGACTGGTACGACTACGATAACTCCGAAGATTACCTCCAAGATATATATGACTTCTGAGGAGTAGGCAGCTATACTTTGTCGTTAAGTATCCCCGTAACACATGATACAAATACTACTGGACAAATGAATGGGCAGGGAGACTGAAGTTCACCTGCTCCAGGTATAATTAGTGTTGAGAACGAACCAGATCGGTTTGAGATGGATCGAACCAAGCAGCGATTCGAAGCGGATTCAATCTGAGGTTTGACAATGTTCTGAGATTTGTCACAAACTGGTTTGCGAACCATCGATCTTCGAACGACAATCAATAAGCGAGAACTGCACCCGCTACAAGATGTACTACAAATCGAACAGATCGGACAAGGAATCGCTTACTTATTTCTGTTCGCAGTTGTGGGCCGAAATGGTGGGGTGTGAGGAGAATGGCTTCGCAGGGATCCGTTTCGCTCGAACTGAATCGGTTTGTCAATGGTACCGATTCCCAGCAGTTCGTGGCCAACACTAGGTATAATTACAGATCAAAGTCATATACACATAGGTTCTGACGAGGACACTAACATACATATAAATGATATACTTGGTAATCCCCTTCATACTCTCGGTTCTGAATAATCTCTATCAAGAGATGAGATAACTTTAGATACAATTAAATAAAGGCAGATCAATACCTTGCGACAGACTATTGTAGCTAGCAAGAAGCCACATGTCCCAGCACTTCCAACGACTGACAGAGTCATGAGAAGTTCTGGTAAAGTACAAGCAAATATTTTCAAGTCTGAAGTGATATATACTACACTAGCATCGACTACCAAAAATAATCTATAGTCATAGAATGAGGGCATCGCTATCAGTTGAAAGAGTGATTGAGAAGCTGTAATAACCATAAAGCAACCTCCATTGATCACAATGAGACTTCAATTATAGTCAATGATCCATATGAACTGAAGTACTGAAGCACTGTAACCCGATTGGGTTCAAGTGGATCTTTCTGATGAAATGAAATCCGGACAGTTTCACAAGATACATAGCCTCATTAGTTATCAAGCACTATGAGCAGACAGACTACAGTGAAATATATATCCCATCAGCAAATTGACTACTTTTAGATTCTAGACAAACATCATCACCAAAAGAAGCAGTTGGACTGTTGACTATGTTGCTGTCATCACCATCTTTATAAGCTGCAATAAAGTATATGTTGGCATACTATACTACTTGGCCAAAAGGTAACTATGATATCTCTTGTATTATCTAACAACCCCTTATAACCAGTACTTTCTCTGTAGCCATTACATAAATCCAGAAATTGATCATAACAATATCAACATAGAACTTTTAGAAGGCTGGCAATTTCCAGTCAGAATCGTATGTCTAAATGAAGCCTTGTACGACCTTAAGTAGGTACTGCGACTCTGATATCAGAACATAAATACCCTTCTACTCCCATTAGATATCATCCAATCAGAAGCCGATCCGAATTTGTACATGCACTACAATATACTCATGATACATCTCTACATAGATGACATATCACTGGCCTAAGCACTCGCTGCAGTAAAGATGTGGCAGATCTCAAGATGAAACTTGTCTGAGTCTATAAGAGTACTGATCATGTCACTGCTTATCAATTCCTAGGTATCGAGATTGAATATGAAAAGGATAGTTCAATCAGTTTCAGTCAAAAGGTTTTCATGGACTTGATTTTGAAACGATTTCTAATGGAAAAGACTCACAGTACTGCCATAACACTGAACAACCAAATAAAGGTAGATCTCATCAACGATATCGGAGAAAACAAACTTGATTCCAAAGAGTACCAAGCAATTATCAGTTCACTTAAGTATATCACTCTTGTAAGTTGCAACAATTCTGTATATCTCGTTTGCAGTATCCGTTCTCAGCCGATTCAACTACAGACCATTCACCTCACACCTTACAGCTACTAGATGCATCATATGCAGTGATATATTAAGAGTTAAGGCCACAAAAGACTACTGAATTTATTGTACATGTACGACAATTTTCCTGATTGGCTGTACTGACTCCGAATCAGCCTCTGATAATGCTGATTGAAAATCACAAGACGAATATATCTTCATTTCTAACAGTCGGATTTTGTGGCAATTCTGGAAGCAAGATCTTGTGGCTAACTCTACACTTGAAGCTGAGTACATCACATGTTCGAAAGCGTCCAGAAAATGTTGGTGGCTGCTACAGCTGTACAAAGACCTCAGCGAGAATCTAGAACCACTTATGATTCCATGTAATTCACAAGAAGTAGTTTCACACATTATAGAAGAAGTAATCAAGGCTAGAACCAAACACATTGATGTACCATACTACAACAGCCACCACCTGCACGAATGTAGTATCGTCAACCACTCCTAGATTCTAACCAATAACAGTACTGCAGATATCTTCACAAAGAAACTACCAAGGCAAAAATACGAAAAGTTCATCTACACCATCGGATTGCAGAAATCCACAACTTTTGTGGATTTTGGGTCAACTTAAAGTTGACAAAAGAGGTCGATTTAATGTTATAGGTTTACTCCTTTTCATGATTCACTACTATTCTTAGCACACAATGGTAGTTTTTCTTAGGGAACATATCTACAGCCTTTAGACAGCTCTTTCTTACCACTTTTTCTTATCACTTTTCATTACTTTTCATATTACTGTTTGGGATGGCTGCCCTAAAAGCTACCATTGTACTCTTTCCCTGCCTACCATCAATCACAGAGGAGGGTTTTAATGAGATACTGGTCGACTATCTCTTACTGTTTTCATAAGATTATTATGGAGTCGTTGCCTTGATACAGTACGTATCAAGAGGGGGAAGTATTACTGTAAATAAACATTTGTGCATGTGAGAGCAGCCCTACTCTAATACCTTCCCTAATACATAGGGACTGCTTCTGGAGCTGGTCCAAGCTTCTATACTCGGACTCATACATATATGGATTCACCTCCTATTCTCTTCTCTTCTCTAATATAATCTATTTATCTTTCTCTTCTCCTAAAGTAACAGCTGCAACAATCTATTGGTTATTACCCTTAGAGGTAGAGCAGAAAGCAAACATACACTGGCGGCAATGCTTGAAATCATTGAAAATTCTATCAAGCAATCAGAGGGACCAGTCCGTGAACTGCAGATTTCTAGGCTGGCCTGATAAGTTAAGATTCCCCTGATGCAAACTGATGCCAGTCGGGCTGACAATTGCCACCGGAATGTGCAGATGTTCATACAACTCTGTCGATTGAAGTATTTGAAGCTTAAGATGACTGTAGACGCCGGGCGGTATCCATGGATATCTGAGCACACATATGGGTGGATATTTTCCGTGCATCAGGGCGATTGTGAATCAAATTCAAACTGGTTTATCTTCTCTTCTCCCTTCATTGGTTCGCAGATATATACACCATACTTTGAGCCGTTATACAGGAGAGTGAATGCCTCACAGAAACATCAACGACCCAGTGTCTGTGATTAGAGTCCGTTAGACTTCCCGCTGCTTGCTAGAGGTCCCCTGGACTTATATGTGGGCGGGGTAGAGCTTCGCCTCTTTCCTGGGAGACGAAAAGGACGGCAGAGCGTATTTATTTCTCTGTTCGGAGAGAGGCGACAGTAGGGCGGGCTCTTCTCACGGATTTAATTGAAGAGGGCTATGTGGCAAAGGTATTGATTGTTTTTGTTCTTGATAGAGGTTCCCCAGTGGCTAGCCCGTATTCTGTGAAACAGAGTTGGTTCGTCACCTAGGATCTTAGAACATTCGAATACTCCCAATTTCTATTCTCTAGAGTCAGCTCTGCAAAGTTGATTTCGACACAAACTTTAATACGAGAGCCCAATCTCTTGTTCTTTGCTTTCTATATCCGATGTGTTTCCAATGCTATCGACAGGAAACGGATTGTGCGGAGAACAAGCCTTCTTAAGGGCAAGTTGAGGCTGCGGCGGAGCTTAGCAATCCGCAATGAGATCCTCTTTGGCTTCATCCGGGCTGTTGAAGTTTGAAAATGTTAATAGTTCATCATGTGACATCAATCCCCCGTGGCGCAATTGGCTAGCGCGTCCGACTGTTAAGAAACATCTGCGCAATCGGGAGGTTGGTGGTTCAAGCCCACCCGGAGGAGTTTCTTTTTCTTGCTGCGACTTGGGCCAACCCCTCTCAGCCTTGCGGATCTAGTGCAGGCTGGGGGTCTGAGTAAAACCTATTGGACTTTGGAAGCCTTTTGAAATATTCACGTGTAAAGTCGACCGAATTTGGATAAAAATACATATTGATTCTCACAAACACCGCTCAGTAAATGGCCAACTGGCCGGGCAAAAAAAAAAGTTCCCCACCTTACACGGCCGTGTCTCCTCCTCCTCACTGTTCTCCTCCAGCCTCATCCTCTCAGGCCATTCGACCCATCTGAATCCTCCCAATGTCATCACCGACACCATATCCGGAATTTACACCATTCACAAAGGCATTCAGCGCAGTTGGTGCCGAGATTGACTGGCCGTGGAAACATCGCTTTGATGATGCCGTCTGAACTGCCACTTGGAAAAACGGAATAGTCAATTCGTAGTTCATGCTGAGGGCGACAAGGAATTTCATGGCCTGTGAACGAGAATGGGAATTGCTTGATCGTGATCTCCACCCATCCCGAGGGACACTTGTAGTCCACCTGGATATTTCGAGCGTTCCCTCCGAGAAGATCCAGAGGGCATCCTTGGGATTCTCATCCGCGGCTTTTTCTTCAAGAAGCTCCAACGCGTCCTTCTCGGACAATGCGTACCGGTGTGAAAACTTGACCCGGCCCCTCGCAGCTTCCCAGGGGTTCTTTTTAACACCCTTGGGAGCTGCGGCCGGGTCAACATTTGGTGGGGGGAGGGAGCTCGAGTATGCGGCTTGGAAGGCATTCTATGGATTGTTAGTTGGGGTGAGAAGAGAGGATGGGGAGCTTGCTTACGTTGTTGTAGAGGGAGACAAAAGAGGTGGTTGTTTGGTTGTTTGGTAGACGAATCAGTCAATCGGGGAGAAACGAAATTGGATGTCTGAGGAGAAAAGAAGATGAAAGGGAGAAGGTGGGGGAAGTGGATTATATATGTGTGCGAAAAAATTGTGAATGTGTGGTTCCAGCTTCTGGGCAAGTGAGGGTACCCGAATGTGTGTAGGGTGGGTGGTCAATTGACTCTGGGTCTGAACAACAATTGCCCAACACATTCAGTTGAGACGGCCACAGAGTAACCTTTGATGTCAACTCTCACCATAGAAGTCGTGTCCTGGGGTCGCTTACGTCCGGCATTGCTGGGAGTCATAGGCGGTTATGCACTTCCAAAGGTATCGGAGCGTATAGATGCAGAATCGTTCATGAATATATGGGTTAACCGGCGGCTGAACTGGCTGCTTCAGGCTTCAGACGTTTGGCTGGACAATTTCGGACATTGCCACCTGGGCTGTTGAATCTCTGCATGGCAGACAGCTCGCTGATGCCCGAAATACGCTCCGCGTCGTTCTCACAGGCGGTTGCAGGAAGTCTTGGTCCCGGCCGCCCGTGCAAGTCTTGGGGATCTTGGTTGTGGTGGTTGTGGTGGTTGTGGTTGTAGTGGTTGTTGTTTTGGTTATGGTGATGGTGAAGTTTTGGGGAGTGTAGCGGCAACAGTACACAGTACATCGAAGTTCGAACGTCTTTAACAAGTCTATATCCCGGGACTTTGGTGCACGGGTACGAGAGGTGTGTGTAGATTCCATCCAATCCTTGATAAATTGACCAAAAATTATTTCCTAAGGTCTACATAAAGCCATTCTGATGGTATTAAAATAGCTTCATAAAAACTCACTCGTCCACTTATTAATTCTCCTCCACCTTCATGAGGACCTAATTGTTAGAATCTCAGCGTCGAGTACATACCTGGGAATTCCCCGGCGAAGAACCCTAGTTGAATGTAAAGCTCCTCTACTGCAAGGAATTTTCGGTGGTGAGTCCGGAAATTGTGAACCACAAATGGGATTATAGAAGTGTAACTGACCGTCAAGATGCTGCATATCGATAAACGTTTTTCGGATGACTTTAGTCACATCGCTTGAATCCGACGCTCCAGCATTTCCTCAGTGTATACGGATGTTCTCTTCAACTCACCATTGCAGACCGGTCCACTAATCCCCGCTAATGACGATTGTACCCTTCTGATCACCGCGCTTCATAGGGCGGAGACATCATTGTTGCTTTTGGGAAAGAACCACCCATCGGCCCCACAAACTATTATACTAAGTAGGTATGCTCAAAATAAATTGGGAAACTCCCGATAGCATGTGTACCACGCCCTTGGATGCTTTTGAAACTGGGACAACCGCATCATGCCTATGGCATCTTACCCATCAAGTCGTGGGGGGAATCGATTCCTGGAAGAGAATTAGCAATGCTCATCGGAATTCCGGGTACAGTTGCATCTTATTATGCAGAATTATCCAATTCCATCCCCCACACAAGACGCCTCCTCGCAGATCGTTACGCATAAAGTTACGCCCTATATACGCATAAACGCCGTGTGACACACTATTTAGTTAGTCTAGTGACATTGTGGTCAACACCATCTACTATCTGAATAAGCCGAGCGGCTTGTTCCCCACATCATGCGATCATTCTAGGCGGTATTTCCTCCATTTGGAGAACGAAGCAACTTCAGATATCAATCACCCCCGCTGATGTGCCCCACTCGCACATGGCAAAATTCAGCCAATGGGTGGCATAACGGGTTGCTTGGTTGAGCCTGAGTGTGACACAAACAAAAATTTGTTTTATTGAGGCATAGTGGCTTTCAGAAGCGAGCCTGAGATAGAATGTGATATACCGGTATCCGGAGAAATGAAGGCTTATCAAGACTAGTCACCCAAGACCTTCCCAGCTAATGGTTCCATTTGTTGCTTTTGAAGCTGAGTTCCCAACTTCACCATATTGCAATGTGAACATTCTAGGTGACCAGTATATTAGCTATAGTACAGACAAGAGAAGAAGAATAAGAGGAAGAAGGAATTGATATACATACAAAGAGCTGGGTCTACCCCCCCACAACTTACAACTGAATGTTTGCATCTATAATGCGAGTGTTTGAGTGAAGATTGTCGTTTCTAGACCGATCGAAGAGTAATATCTCATGTGCGATTGCTTAGTCCCCCGAAACTGATTCCCACAGGATAAAGCTCTGCATTGTCCCAGCAACGCATTTCACTTCCAACTTAAAACACAGGTTGCCGCAGCCATAGGAAGCAATTAACACCAATCACCAACCATCAACCCGTCTTGCTTCTTGTTTGAAAAATCCAATTCGTCATGTCACCAACCATCGTTGAACTGGCCGCTGAGATCTCAAAGCATGCAGCTATCTTGAACGACTATATCGCCACCAATAACCTTTCCCAACCGTCGTTCGATAAAGATGGACCTCTGAATTCTCCAATTCCCAAGAGCGAGAGCAGCATTGAGCAATCCCGTGTTGCGTTAATTGAGGCCTCGAAGGCCATCCATGATCTCGCCCTGGGGCCAACTGAAGGATTAATTTCGACAGCTATAACCGTATGTAAAATATCCCTAAGCTATTTCCGTTACGATTTTAACGGCTATCAAGGCAAAATACGACACCGCAGCCCTGAGCGTCATCAACCATTTCAGTATCCCCAAAGCAGTCCCTGTCGACGGCGAAGCCTCGTTTGCGGAGATTGCTGCTTCCACAGGACTTAGTGAAGACTTCGTCACTCGTATTATCCGTTATGCTATGACGTCCCGTATTTTCGAAGAACCTCGACCAGGCTATGTTGCCCACACCGCTTACAGCTGTGCCCTGCTCGAGAACAAGCTATTCCGAGGGATGATTTCACACCATGCCAATGAAGTCTTCGAGTGTACGGTGAAGTTCATAAAGGCGGTGGATAAGTATGGTGACAGCGGGGAGCCGAACGAAACTCCGTTCAACATTGCATTTGAAACGGACCAAATTCTGTGGAGTTTTTATGAGCGTCCAGAAAACGAGTGGAGAAAGCAGAAGTTTCACGACGCCATGGCGTTTTTGACGCAACAGGCGGAACTTGCTAGCGGTGGTAACTCTGCGGATACTCTCCTTGAAGGTGGCGTTGATTGGGAAGCTCTCGGGGATGGACTGGTGGTTGATGTTAGTATCCTATCCGTGCAACTAATAGTAACTAACATGTAATCAATAGGTTGGTGGATCGTGGGGATCTCTCAGTCAAATGATTGCTCAGAAGCACAAGAAACTTCGCTTCATAGTCCAAGATCTCGAATCTGTTGTCATCGATGGGCCTTCGAAATTGGATCCCGAGGTTGGGGGAAGGATTGAATTTATGGCGCATAACTTTTTCGAACCGCAGCCGGTCGCGGCAGATGTCTACCTTTTCCGACGCATCTTCCACGATTACTCCGACAAATACTGTGTCCGGATATTAAACAACCTGATCCCGAAAATGACCAAGACTTCGAAAATTGTTATTGCGGATGCAATATTGCCTCCGCCAAATACACTGCCAAAGGTCATTGAAAAGAAACAAAGGTATGTAACGGAGCCTCTTCAGCCTTGACTTTGTACTGAAGGAATGCAGGGCTATCGATATGACCATGTGGGTGATGATTGGTGGGAAAGAAAGGGCTGTGAAGGATTGGGAGAAACTTATTGAGCAGACGGATGGAAAACTCAAGCTCCTTGGGATTACAACACCAGTAGGAGGCGGATTGGGGGTAATCCAGATCGGATTAGCAGATTAACTCATGGTTTGACTTTGGCAACGCTGAAGAAGCAATTCCAGATATTGTAGGTTAAAGGGATTGCAGCAAGTGCTATTACTCTTGTTTTTACCTGCATATTGTTAATTCCATAATTTTGATAATCTGTTTTGCACCTTGAGTGACGGATGGTGAGCGGTGTCTCTATCAATTGTGGCGTCTGATCGTGGCGTCATGCTTCACCGCAACTGCCGACATCAACCTCAATCTTTCGCGTTCAACTCGATTGCCTCCGCCAACGCCGCGGTATCACCACGCACCAGTCGCCACGATGCGCCTACTTACCTGCCAATCGAGCTCAATCTCCTCGCTATTACCTACCCACTTCCTCGTCCGGCTACGTCATTCCACCGACACCTAGCTGAGGCAAAGTCTACATCCGAAGCAACACATTTGAACCTGGCGATAGTGTTTGTTCCACGGGAGTGACGAAAAGGTCGGTACCCGCACAGTTAAGAACTCCGAGGAGGATAGTTCCAACTACTTCTAACTCCCGCAATGTGGCAGCTAGGAATGGCGGCGTATTACTTCGAACTGGTGGGGGTGGCGGGGGTCTAGAGAACCGATATCCGTGGCCGGTCATCCTATTCGAGATTTCCGCGAACAAGACATCGTCGAAGAATGCCACGCATAACCTACTGAGTATACCAACAAGTTTCTGGGTGAAAGTACCCTCCGACGCTTACGCATTGGCGGCGATGTCTTGCTCTTGGTTCTGCCATGTCTCCAACAACCGATGTAAACTACAATTCCACGCTCGACGGCGGCACCTTGGGAGAGAAGGAAAGGATCACTTAACACAGAAGGGTGGATGTACTTTTTGACTCTACACTCGGAAAAGCGCATTCTGTCGCCGCCGTCCTCAAAACAACGAGGAAGACACGAATTCGCTTTGGCGGTACCGAGGATAACTGCGAGCTCTCCCGGTATCAATTCATCCCGCCTCACCGCACAATTTCAACACCTACTCGCAATTCACCGGCTTCCCCGTTGTTGCCAGGCCCGTCTAACGATCAGGTTGTTTGTTTACCACGATCTCCTTGAGAACTCCAGGTTACGACCTACCTATGCGTAAAATTCTCGGGCGATTGAATTAGATACTGAAGGCTACAGCCGCGGCATTAAGCCTCGCTTTTTGGTCTCTGCGAAGAGTGTGAACATCAGGAACGATTTGTGTGCTCACAGCGTTGGGAATATCGTGACTCTTGAAATATTCGTTTGACACCCAATAGTATCCCAAAAGTCCGTCCTGTCCGGGAAACAACTTTACATCGAATTATGAAGTTCGTCCTTCGATTTCAAGACTGCGGGATGGGTACTCAAGTGGCTACTCGGCGATGATATGAGCAAAGGACTGACGACCGAACCGGATCACCAGCACAAATCTAAATTAATGCAATTGAAAGTTGCTAATATCAAGGTTATTGGGACGGAGTGCAGGCTCGTATTGATCCAATAAAGGGTAGAGTGAATTGGTGCTGGAATTCTGGATCAATACCATTAATTCGGACATATGGACACACCCAAAGGAGGTTACCAATGTCATGATGGATCAGTTCACAAGAATGCGGTGCAAAGGGTTCGCGACAGAGCAGGGGTGGGGTTTGGGGCTTCCGGGAGTTGGTGAAGGAAGATATGAAGGAGTCAGGAATCATGTATGGGGGTGGAGAGGGGTGCTGAAAGGGTTCTGAACGTAAACCTGCCGTTGTTTATAGAAATAATATAACCAAAATCAGTGCTGGAAAGTTTGTAATTCAGCAACGAGCGTCAAATTCTGGGCCACATATCAGCTGGCAAGTAAACGCTGGGCATCTCTGAAATAGACAGCGTTGCCAACCAAAAACAGACATTAAGATAGTTTATAGCGGCCAGCTCAAGCCAGAAAGAATGAAATGTATCACGAATGAGATCATGATCCTCGACGCTGAAACCAGCGTTCACGAATCTCCCGAAACTGAGCCCAAGTTTTATCGAGTGCCCATCTGTGATTCTCGGAACGAATAAACTCTGGGAATAGTTAGGCTGTGTACATATGCTGGTGTATCGAGACCTTTGGAGGTGGGATGGGAGAGGGGGGGGCTCACGTATGCAAGTAGCGCTAGCAATTATATCCATAATCAAATTTTCTCACTCGAAGCATAACATCCTGCCCGAGTCTAGATCGGATGGTGAGTATCCACTAGACTTGATTTAAAGGCCAAAGCTCAATAATCTGTTTAATAGTTTGTAAGTCTCTCTAAATCTCCTAAATCGTTGCCTTGCAGCTTCTGCCGCACATCTACCGCTTCCATCGGCACGCACCAACATTCTGAAGATTTTGTGTTGGTGATACGAAAACTAGTCTTGAAATTGGGCATTGTTCTCCTGTCTTTTCCGAATGAAAGCTTTCACGTCGTAATCCTATTCAACGAACCAATACCCTACCAGTTATTCCATCCACTTTTGCAGACTTATTATATCTCCGCATCATTGAGTCCAGGAAGAACCATTGCCTTCAAGATGCCACTATTCGCCGAAGAGAACAGCTGTGCTCTATTCTGAAAGTATGGTGTTACTGTTTATACTCAAAGAACTCGAACAGAGGGTCATAGAGAACCAAGAAGAAGCTTTCCATCCGCAGGGTTATTTTCCATTTCCGGGGTGGGACTTTGTTCGGGATTTTCGAATAAGGAGTCACGAAGCGGTCCTGAAATAGCCGCTGTGCCGTCACAAGCTGATTGCTTGCAAATTTGTAGTATTTGTATGGCGCTGGTGAGATCACGTTCGTAGAAACAAACAAACAGGATTGCGGTTCCATTTAGAGAGGCTCCCAAGTGAGATTGATGGTCAGTTGATCAGGTGAAGGCGTTGAAGCCGGGGGACCGATGGAGCCGCCGGGATATCTCTGTAATGTGTAACCAGAAAGAACTGGGGAAAGGGCGAGCTGATGGACGATGTTGTTGAGTGTAACATTGTTGTGGTTCGTCCGGTGTTTCCCTGCATAAAAGCCCATGGCCCAAGCCTCATAGCGTGTCCTCCGTGAAAGTATCTTGAGGAGAATCCTTGGTTTACCACTCCCGCAATTGGAGGGAAAGGGCGTATAAGGTGCAGCTGATCCGTTAAATAAGCTCGGGACTCCGGATAAAGAATACAAAGAGTCAAAACTTGAAATGAATCTGTCGGTTCTTGGTATTTGACAGGGCTTCGTGGTTCCGGTTGGTTCGTTACTTCTGGCATTCTTCTTTCGTCACTGTTGTAGCTGTATCCGGTATTTGTGTGGACCCCATCGAATGGAAACAAGCGTAAAGGGTGTTTTGACAGGCTGAGGAGCGTTGTGGACGTGCTGAGACGGTGTCGAAAGGGAAATTCCGGGAGGTTATGGTTGATGAAGACAAGTGATTTGTCGGATTAAATTGGATAATTTAACTCAGCCCTATGACATTCTGGGTTATTACGCAGCGCTGAAGGAATTCCAATCGATTACCTGACCATATCCAACTCAATCACCGCACGTGTCGGGTATCTGGAATCGCTAGGATTCATAAGATATCCCCAATAGCTGCCTTTCTCAATTGAAATCTACTTTTCGGATTCGCGTTTCAACAAATAACTGGACGGTAACGATGTTGGGGAAGAGAAGGCGTGTTTAGACAGCATCATGTGGACGGGCCGAAAGAACTGGAGTAGTGATGTTGGAGGTGTGACGTGGGGAATGATAAATGCAGGTGGAGCGCAGATCTTGAACTTAGGTCAAGAGTAGGAGCCATCATAGACAGTCACTCGCCGGAAACATTCAATGTAGAGAAACCGTTAACTGTTCCAAAATAATACGCCCCACAAATCCCTATCCACCCTCCGCCAACCAAAACCCCTACCGCGCCTCGACGACACCTCCCGAACGCCGCAAATCCCACCGTCCTTCTTCATCACCGCCGCCAATATGCCTCGGCACAACCCCTGCAGCTTCAGAGTCGCGCTCCTCCTCACTTTCGAAGTAATCTTGATCTGCTTTGCGGCCACTCTGGTGAACCACATCAAACACGCGAAGACCGACAAAGAAACTGCCATTCTTCTCATCAGTATGACATTCCTGATACTTTCCGCCACTTCCTTGCAGATTTCCATTGTCACCACTGCGCGCAACCAGGCACGTTCCGAGTGGGAGGAAGAGTTCCAAGCTGCCGCTATGGCCAGACTGAGAGAGATTCAGGGGGAGTATAGGAGGAGGCAGGCGCAGATTATGGAAGAGGAGCATGAAATGACTATGGAGGAGGAGTTGGAGGAAAGGGAGGAGATGCTGAGACAGGCTCATGAGGAGATGGAGTTCGTCGTTCCTGCTAACCAGGTTGAGAGGGCGGAAAGGGCACGGGCTAGAGCGGAGGCGGAGGAGCTCGAAAGAAGGATCCAAGAGGCCTTTGGCGGAAGACCCAGGCAGACATCTCGGGAGAGACGGGAGCGAGGAATGAGGAGGATGAGCGCCGCCGGTGGGCCGAGCGGCCGAGCCCGCTAGATGCGGAACGCTAGAGCTTGAGACAACTTATACCCGCAGGAGCGGTTGCGGGATGGGGATCTACGGTGCATGCAGAATCCAATGGCATTTTGTGTCGAAAAAGCAATTCTGGAAAGCCTACCACTTTTCATGACGAGAGGTTTGTGGTTATCTCTTCGTATTCTCATTGTATTTCAATGTTGTTTGGGTTTTGTACGATTATTTCATCGTTTTGTACAATACGGTCATAGTTTTCCCAATTTCCTTCTTGGTACCTAATCAATGACATCTAGTCTATCTCATGGGATATTAATCGCATCTCCCCGCCGTTCCATGTTATGTCTGCTCTCCTAGGGCCCTGAAATCGTCTTCCCGGAATTTTTTAGAAATAATACAAAATTAACCATGCATCCTCCGATCCTATGCCTCACATACACTCCCAAGGTACCGGAGATCAGGATTCAAAGAATTGTCGGCGTCGTAACAAGTATCGACCCTGTATTTAGGGTCTCCGTATTCCACACATCGGCCATCGAACAGCGTTCACAGCAAACCTAACGAAAGGAATGAAACAACTACCTCCTCCACCTGGCATTGTGGATAATTTGTGCTATTCCGACTTTCCTCGTTGGCGTTGTCTCGATGGCTTTGGTACCTGCTTCTTTGGATTATGTGTGGATATATCTTGGGACACCGATGTGGATTGATAATGCACATCAAGGTCAAGATATACGGGATCGGAGGAATCCGAGGAATACTCTAGATCTATGTTTAACTGCTTTGGCTACTTGGCATGGGAACGGGGATAAAGAAACTACCTCCGGTTCACCGAAGAGATTTGAATGATTGTAGTAGCTATTGTAAAAGGCTGCGATGAGGTTGTGTTTGAATAATCGCATGAAGTTGGTTTTGTATCTGCCAGAGTTTCTCATACGAATATCACGGCCTATTTCACGAAGAAGAACGCCTGTTATGCACATCACACGAAAAGCACGGTAATAGTATGCTCTCAAAAAAAAATTAAAATTTCACTATGGAAATTCTCCATTCTCGCCCCATTGTTAGCTACGTCATTGAGGGTGATCATATTCAGAAGAAAATACCTTTCAGGGACCCAACTCCTCGATTGTTGCCGAGGTTATTATGATCCTCGGGACTTGTTGGCTGGCCGGGTTTGGAGGCCTTCTGGCCGAGGCTGATTCCGGTACCATCGGCGTGACGGTGGATTTCGATGCCGAGGAATTGTCGTGCCGGGCCGAGGTTCGTGATCTTGTACTTTTCCGACAGCTTTGCCTTCACCTCGATTGCAGCTTTGGTAGCATCGTCTGTACGTGGGTAAAACATCAAGATGTCATCCACGTATAGAAGTATGAGAATACCATGACTGCGGATATAGAGGTTAGGATTGTACGAATCCAAGAGAGAGCAAGAAAGCGTTGATATCTTTATGCCATAATCGTGGGGCTTGTTTGAGACCGTAAAGTGCTTTCTTGAGCATAACAATGATCGCGGGATAGGTAATGGGCCATCCTTCCGGCAGGGTCATGTAGATATCGTCATCATCGACTTCCGGATTCAGGAAAGCGGTAACTACATCCAAATGGTCGATATTCCACCCATATTTCCCGGCTAGAGAGATGAAGTACCGAAAGGTGGTTAGTTTACCGACAGGGACATAAGTCTCACCGAAATCAGTCTGCCCGTAGCCTTTGATGACTAGCCGTGCCTTGTATCGTATGGATCCATCCGGATTGTGCTTAGTCTTGTAGACCCATTTGGAACCAATTGGCTTTGATTGTAATTTCCGCGCTTCTCGAGAGTCCACCGCGGAGAAGGTATTGTTGAGAAGGATGGATTTGCACTCCTCGTCCATGGCCTGTTTCCAGTGATTTCGTAGAGGGCTTTCCATAGCTTCCATGTATGTCAATGGATCCCCATTGGTGGATGTGAATGTGGATGCAAGTGATGATGCCATCAATGCTTCCGCGGAGGCCTTGCCTTGACTTCTCGTAACGCGGCTCGTGGCCGGTATTGATGATGGTTCTTGCCTTGACTTCTTGGTCATGGCAGCCTTCCGGCGGGCTGTGTGATTCTCTCGGCGGAGGAGTCGACTGTGGGCGACATTTTCTCTCGACACTGGTGATGATGATGGCTCGTGCGCGATCTGGTCGCGACTATGGGTGAGAATAGTGGTATCCTCCTCGTCAGGAGTCTGTGTGTGTGATCTCGAACCTGTACGTGCAGGGAGACTTCGATGACTGTGGGCATCTGTTCCAGTATCCTGTACTCGGAGAAGTCCATCTCTGGTGTCGATTTCTTCGACATATTCCTCATCTTCCGGGAGCCCAAAGATATCCATCTCGTTGTCTCCAATTTGGCATGATATGTGTGCATTTCTTTCCTCATCAAAGATGACCTCTGATTGGCCTCTTACGACCTTGAACTCCGGATACCATATCCTCCACAAGGTCGTCGAATCCTGTGTGTAGCCCACCATCATGCAGGGCTTTGATCTCGGTGCCGAATTTGCCATGGCGGCGTTGAGCTTCGGGGATGAGTCTGCTGGCATAGCACCCGAATCGCCGTAAGTGGTGAAGAGGGGCTTTGTATGATATCTTGCCGTCATTATTGTGGGTGGGCTTACCAAACGTGTGTAGCATCTCATATAACGTTTTGTGCGGTGCTTTGTAGCCATCCCGGTCATCTTTCTTGGTTAAGCCTTCATTTAGAGATCTTTGATGCAGATAAACGGCAGTGTTGACTGCTTCTCCTCAGAATTCGATGGGTGCTTGGGAGTCGATCATCATTGCCCTGGCCTTTTCGGTAATTGTCCGGATCATCCGTTCCGCGACGCCATTCTTATGGTGAGCATATGAAGGGTAGGGCTCGTATGCGGTACCGTGGGTGGCGAGCACCAATCGGAAGGTCTTGTTATCGTATTCACCACGGGCCTGAAATGACTGGTAGGCGGAGGTGCAGGTCTCGGCCTTCTTATTTGGGAGCAACCAAACGGATGTGTATCGTGTGTAGTCATCGATGAATAGTATATAGTACCGGTTACCACCAAAGGTAGGTGTAGAGAATGGTCCACATACATCCGAATGTATGAGCTCGAATGGCCTTGTAATGCGCTTAACCTTGACTCTAATGAACGTTTGCTTATGCTTGGCTTGGATGCATACGGTGCATATGGAATCATCGTGAGTGTATCCATCGATTAGAGACCGTATGGCATTAGGATGCATATGGACTAGTCGTCGGTGCCACAATCTTGACTCTGATACGGTAAGGGACTTCCGGGTGGACTTTACCTTGGTAGCGGCCAGTGGACTTGGTGATACACTGATGGGTGCGCTTGTGGATGAGATGGTAAGTGAGCTTGTGGATGGAATGGTAGGTGCATTCGGTGGTATCGTGGTGGGTGTACTTTTGGGTGCGGTGGTAAGTTCGGTGGTAAGTTCGGTGGTAAGTTCGGTGGTACGTTCGGTGGTGATTTCGGTGGTAGGTGCAGTGGCAAGTGCACTTTCTCTCTTTCTCTTTCTCTCCTTCGGAGGTGTAGATGATGATGTTGTAGCCTCGGTCACCGGAGATATGATGTAAATGCCATTGGTGTTCATGAGTATGGTACAGACGAAGTCTATTGAACTATCTACAGGGAGAATCTATGCCTTTATATACCATGAGAATCAGATGGCTCTGCAGAGACGCCGAGTACCGAGGTTGTGGCGAACCAGCGGGTGGCGAACCAGCAGGTGGCGAGTGACTAATCGTGTATGAGTCTACTCGGCGACTCCTTGGAGCGACCTCATTCTAGTCCTTACAGTAACAATTGGTGAGTTTACCGGTAAGAGTGACCGATGATGATGGTGATGATATGGAACATTTACCGCTCCGAAACGTGGCCGTATGCCCGGCCAAGTCAAATTGGTTAATTGATAGGAGGGAAAGTCGAAAGGTAGGTGTATATAGGGCATCGACCTGGTAGCCCTGAGAAACGTTGACAAGGCCGTGATGGGTGGCAGTGACTGTATTATCATCTCCGAGTTCGATGAGTATCGGAGATGACAGTCTTTTGAAGGTGATGAAGTTGTTGCGGTCATTGCACATGTAATGTGATGCTCTCGAATCAATGACCCATTTGAGAGCGGTTGTAGCGGTCAGAGCATGGCCGGTCAGTCAAAGTAGATCGCGGTCTCCGGCGGTGGCAATGGATGCCGTGGCGATGGCCTTATTGACTCTGTTTCGCTGCTCTTTGACTTGTTTGTAATGGACGCAATCGGCCTTGGAGTGGCCTGGGAGCCCGCAGTGGTAGCAAGTACGTTCATCGTTTCCGCCGGTCTCGGTCTTTGGGTTGCCGTCTCAGTTCTGAGCGCGTTTCCGTTTCCCACATGCTTCGGTAGTGTGATTATCCATCTTGCAATAGGTGCACTTGTATTTCTTTTGTCGTCCATCTCGTCCGCACCCGCCACGGCCGCGGCCACGGCCTCGATAACCGCCCCGTTGGGAGTAAAGCGCCGACCCCGTAGATGCATCGCCGAGCTCTTTGGTGATGATGGCGGTATCTTCGTCTCTTCGGAGGGCACTTATGACTTCTTCGACCGTAGGCAGGGGCGTTTGATGCTGCAAGATCTTTATCATGGTTGCATACTGATCTGGTATGGTAGTGTATATGTGTGTGCGAAATTCGTCATCGGAGATGGCTTCGGCCGAACCGGCTAGTTGTAGACGGTAACCGCGGAGTTTGGCGAAGTATTCCCTAAGTGGCTTGTCCTTCTGGGGGCGGCAAGCACGAAACTTGCGGAGAATATCGGTTCTGCGGATGTGTATCCTGACGGTGCCCACATGGGTTTCTAGTGCGGTCCACATCAGTTGAGGGTTCCTGAGACCTTTGATAAGACCTCGTATTTCCAGGGAGCAGGCAAGGTGGATTGCGGTTGCGGCTTGGGCTTCCCTAGCCTTCCAATCACCGTAGTTGATATCAAGGGGTTGCGGTTCGGGATAGTCTCCGGTAATGATTCCGTATGCTCTCATGGCTCCCAGAACGAGGATCATGGTGTCCTTCCATGTGTCGAAGTTGAGGTAGGTGAGCACAGGTACGTTGCCCCACTGGGTCTTGCTGTAGGTGGGCTCGGTGGTAGTCATCGTGAGGTTTCGGTGATGGTGTTGAGTTTTAGTGTATGTTTGTACGGCTGTTGCTACGGTAACCGATAGGATGAAGTGGTGGGTTAGGGTTATTGAGGCTCTTGATGGATCGTGAGAATAAAGATGGGATTTAGATCGTAGCGATAGCCGGGCTCATAACCTGTTGAAAGAGAATCTTAATTATCTATATGCAGGAGACTTCCTGACAATAAATACAGAAGGTGCCGTGTCCTATCTTATGCCCAATGCCTTACCAGTAAAGTTGGCAACGAACCGGATTGAGCAGGGATTCGATCCGAGTTTTGCCGAAGTTCCGAGGGTCGACTCGAACTTCGAACCGAATCCCAGAAATTGCGAACGATAATAACTAAGCGAGTTCTTGTCCGATCGACTCGAAGTTTTGTTTATCTTGTAGCGCCTGAAGTTATTCGTTGCCAACACTACAAGTTACCAGTATGCCATGTGCCTTATCCGTATGCCCTGTGCCTAACAGTGATAATAGGATGTTACATATATACCAGGATCGTCTGTATGAGAGTCTGGTATGAGAATCGTATATGAGAAATCAAGTATGCGGATTGTATAAGATGCATGTATCAGGAAATGAGGAGATGTATCTGAAGATGTGTGTATATGCACAGCATGACCTTATAGTTAGACGATAAGAAGTCAATCAAATATTCTTCTGAAACATTGATTGTTACAATATCATATCGCTGCAATATCATTTAGTCATGTTAGTTAGGCCATGCGACCACATCTGATGGTAGTACTTATGGCCTTGTAAAGGTGTAGGATATTATGATATCTACACCTCGGCATCATGGACCTCGGCATTGCCTCATAGCACCATACATACAAGTATATAAGGCAAGCTATTCTCCACGTATATAGACAAAAACAACAACTTGAGAACCATTACAGTTAACAGCTTATGAGCTTGGTAGTGACTATTATCTAGGTTTGACTCTACTACTACTCTATTAATATCTTACGATCTGCATAGGCCTTTACAACCCTCACCCTCACTCAGAAACTGAACAATATTATCAATATTATCTTAATTATTACCATGTCTACCAAGACCCATATAATTATCGACCCTCCAAATGAGAATGTCAAGTCAAAAATACCTACCCAAGAAATCGAATATGTATCTATCAGATTGGTACTCTACACATGAGTTGAAAATAGCAGTTACTGTCATGGCCATTGCCATGACGAATACCGAAGAAAAGATAGATAAAGGGACAGAAATAAAGATGGGCAAATGGATGAATGAGAAAACGGAAGATATATGAAACACCAGGACCCCTACTGTAAATTAAACAGTCAAACAAGGGATGAATGCAGAAAGAGAAAGCATACTCTGAACAAAAATAGCAACTTCAAAGATTCAAATGGCAATGCTGGAAAGGAAAAAAATAATGAACCAATATGTTGCCAATGTGAACTCCCTGATCACTTTAAAGCTAATTGCATTCACTACAAACGAGTTCAAGAGCAGTATACTAAAGTTGAAAAAGTTAGCCAGTGATTACCATCATTATTGAGTGGTCAATCGTATAAATACCACCTGATTCACCATACTCACTACACCAACAATATTATTTAGATAGTACAATCTCACATACTCATTGAACTCACAGATTACAACACAGTAACCACAAACTATGACAGTCGGTATCTAACAGGGCTACCAAGTCAATGTCCTATACATAACCTGAACAATGATTTGACTATCACTTCTCTGAATAAACCAAATTGATTTGGTCAGATACATGACCACATTGGGAAGCGGTAAATGTTTCATATCATCACTGTCATCAATCTTAGTTATCATTACTTCTACAAGTGAGCTCAGGTTGACAACACTCAAACTATTAGAATCGTCATCGACTTCCAACGCAGGGAAGGAAAGTGAAAGAGGGCGAGAGAAAGAGAGTGAGACAATGAGAATAAGAACAAGAGAATGAAAATGACAGAATGTATACTGGCAAGTGCACCCTGCATGGCATCTGGCCGACCTGGCCCACTCCACACATTAGCAATAATTATGACTGTACCTCCAAGACTACCTCTATTAACCATTTCCTCTACCGCAATTGTGTCACTCATACTCACCAAGACCAATCAGGGGTCTCTTACTCTTTCAGAATCAAGCCAGAATTAGTCAACACAAGGCAATCCCTGTGATTGCTATCAAGTGCCATATGATATACCATACGACATACTAAACGCATGTAATTATCTGTAAGGATGTACGTGTTCATATGGATCGATATGTGTAGATTTGAGTGCAGATACAGTTGCATACATGAATTCGAGAATAAGATAGGTTAAGTAGGTGAGGTAAGTAAGTAAGATAATTGCTAGCGTATCAAAAGTACTTTGAGAGGTGATTATAAATGAAGGGCAGTTACCCGGCCTCGGCGTCCAAGTGTACCAGTGAGGCCAAGTGTACTTGCGAGCCAAGTACACTTACGAGGCCAAGCGCACCTGGCACTGCTATTACATCATCTCCCTCTTTATCCGCAGACCTCCTGGGCTGCAATCATATATACACATAAGAAAAGACACGATTAGGTGCATATGCCTTTGTACATCTGCATAAGTCTCTCGACCGGTCGGTGCCATCATGGCGGCCTCACGGCGGATTCGGTGCACGGGGAAATCCACCTCCAGTGGTACTAGTAGGTGGTAAAATACGTGCCGATGCCATTTATACTGGGCCGAATCCAAAAGAACAGAAGAAGAAAGAATGAAACCTGAGGAACTGTGTCATTTGCTTCAAATCGTCCTGATTCTCCATAACCCTGATCCTCGGTAGCTCTGACCTCACATCGATTATGGCCGTGGCTTTGTTGGATGCTCCTGATGGAACTCGTCGACTAGTTCTTGAGTATTTTTGATATTCTCTGCCGGCTTCCAGCGCGTACGTAGGTACAGTCCCTAGACAAAAGTGTTCGTGAAAGGATCTGTGCACACCCTTGTCAACCACCATCACTACGAGATAATCTTGAATTACTCCACAATCAAAGATACTACAGTCTCCAAACTAAAATTACAAAGTCTCTAGATAGTTTTAAAGTTCCTCAAACCAAGAGAAAAAAAATCGATTAGAAATACATGCTTCAGTACCTAGTATACCACCCCTTGGCATCAATAACCGCTGCCACCCTGTCAGGCATACTCCGGTAGAGGTTGTTGAACAAAGTTTCTGGCAGTGAGTCCCAGATATAGGAAAGTACTTCAGCAAGGTGTGCTCTAACAGCATCCGGTCTACCAGGAGTATCAACAATGTTGGGGTAGCAGGAATGGAGTTGGCGTTTGAGAACAACTCAGACATATTCAATTGGATTAAGGTCCGGAGAGTAAGGTGGATGATCATCAGCTTGAATATGATGCGCATTAAACCAGTCATCTACAATTCTGGCAGTATGTACTGGGGTATTATGCTGCATAAATACTGGATCTCCAATTGTATCATGTATGCTTTGAATGACTGGTAATATAAGATACTCGAGTAGCTTAATCTAGATGCGTGAGTTGACTGATTTGACAATGAGAGGAGTAAAGGTTCCACGGTTTTTCCCCCGAAAGCAACCCCAAACCATCAAGCTAACACCTTTTCCCTTCTTTTTTGGTGTAATACACTCTGTAAGCCACTTTTTTGGTGGTGTTCTGAAGACCCAAACTTGGCGTGCATCATTAGACTTTTCAAGTGAATATTTATCACTCCAAATTACACCCTCAAAATCTTCTGCAGTCCAATCCTGACATTCTAAGGCCCACTTAAGTCGTTTGGCAGCATGTTCTGGTGTCAACTTGGATCGCTTCTTTGCTAGCCACTTCATCATACCGTTTTTCCGTAGGTACTGGTCAATGGTACGTATAGACACATCAGGAGTGCAGGGCTGCTGCAATTGTTTTCGGATAAGCTTTCTGTCTTTTTTGATGTGTCACGAGATCGCCCTCTTTTCGCGTCGCGTAAGTTTTTCTGGCTGACCAGATCTAGGGGTGTTGAGTAGACTCATGCACTCAGTACTGCGTACAAGGAAGCTTTTAACCGTACTTCATGGCCATCCAAGAAATCTACTAACAAGAGTAATTGAATGAAAGACAACAATAACGCGTTTATCATCACCTTCTCAAAAACTGACATCTCGCGGCGGGCGGTTTTGGCCATTGGTGGTAGAGCAATGTGCAAAAGTCTACACGCAATATTTTTGATGGGGTGTGTACGGGCCCTCTTCACAAACACTTTTGTCCAGGGACTGTAGTTGTAACCGGCCCACTGAACGAGATAATAGAGCTTTCGGTAGCGTTGCTTGGAATTGAGAATGCGATCGACCTCCCATTCATTCGTATCATAGACAATCGTCAGTTGCGGTCCTGATGGCGACTGGCCGATGGCAGGTGGCAAGTATGTATCAAGCAGGGAGACGTAGAACACGTTGTGTATACGCATCGTCTTTGGTAAGTCTAATCTGTAAGCATTCTTATCGATAACTGTACTCACTGTGTATGGCTCAACATGCTTGTAATCCATCATTTTAGACATTCTCATCGTCTTGATATTCCGAGTTGAAAGCCAGACCTTATTTCCGACCTCAAATGTCATTTCTTTGCCTCAGGCATACTTCGTCTGGCCGGCGTGAGCTTCCAACAGGTTTTCTCTCAGTGTGTAGTGCGTCTCCTCCAGCCCGGCTGCCAAAGTATCTGCTGCGGCTGTGGAGAGAAGGGGTTGATATAAGGTGCGGCTCGGAGGAGGGCACGGGCCAGAAGGGGATACATATGTACCCACGATATTAGTGGATCTGGGAGGATAGACACCGCTCGCTTAGACTAAGAATAGACCATCGCACTTTCATATTACTACATTGGTAGCAACACTTTCAGATTGGCTTCTCCGGCACCTTATACGTATCGGAGCCGAATCGTGATCTGAGGCGCACTAGTGAAAATGATCACAGACGACTTTCAACAGCGAAAAAGACGAATTTCGCACAACGAAACACCATAACGACGACAACGACAACAACAAACACGATGCCTACTGCCACATGCCTTAACCCTGCGGGAGGTCGAAAGGTCGATTGTTCAGAAGCGGCGCGTACGCTGAAAGCCTCCAGGGCTAGCGGCATCTTCCCAGATACGCAGCCCGAGGGGTTCAGTGTTCTCGAACAGCGGACCGATGACGACCAAGCTTGGCGAGCAGAGATCATCAATCACCGCCGGCAATCATGCAGATGGACATCCCTGATGAAGTCGTCAATTGGTTCCATGCAGTTGAGGATGAGTACCACGAACAAGTTGAAGATCATATCCGAATGTGCGAAGATGTCGATGGGGAACGGGACGTAATCGCCGAAGAACTTATTGAGTTGGAGAAGCAACTAGCTGACAAGGATCAGGCCCTCATGGCGAAACAGGTGGAGTTTGACAGACTGGCGCAACAAGCCCCCGACGACGATGTTAAAGATAGAGAGGCGCCACCCTTGGGTGACCATGCAATCGCAAATGAGATGGCGAAGCTGAAACGGGATGTCACCGCAAAGAATGCGCTCAACCAGGCGATGCAAGCCAAACTGGACGCAGCCTTACAAGAAGTTGAAGCAACTAAGAAAGTGTTGACAACCGCTGAAGATGAGAGAGATATGATCAGTGAAAAGATGGAGTCGGCCATGGTGGAACTGAATGCTACAAATGAGGCCTTGGTCAGAGTCAACGTGGGCACCACAATAGCAGCTGCCGATACTCTCTTGGACAACAACCGTATGTTTAACATCAAATCGACAGGATTACCTACGTACGATAGTACGAGAAGTCTCGACGCAATTACATCATTCTTATCAACTCTGCATCGCCATTTCGGACTGCACGCGCAGACGCTGGGACTTGTCGACAAGTTCAGCATCTCGCTGACAGATAGGTGGGCCGCCGTGGTACTCCGGCAGTTCTACGACAAAGCGGCGGTGGGGGCCAACCACTGCTTTTCTCCTACTTCCAATGGCACCCTCACTTGGGATGACTTATCCACGGGTATGATGCAGGCTTTCATACCTCTGGATGCCATATACCGATTGAAACATGATTGGGAGTCACTGCGCATCAAGACCGGTGAGCGTATATCGGCTTTCAATGAATGTTTCCGCATACTCCGCCATCAATGAGAGCCGCACGTACCACTCTCTGACAAGCGTTTCCGCGACTTTTACCAGTTCAAACTGGACAGTAACCCAGCATCATCCAAAGCTGTGATTGAGAAATTGGGAAATCAGCCTGCAGCGTCACTCAATGACGTTATAGAGCACGTCTCTCGAGTGGACGCCATACTTAACTCTAAGAGGCAACTGACGTCGGCAACGTTTAAGAAAATGGAGAACAAACAAAAAGAAGATGGTGGCAGGGGTGGCGGTGGCAGTAGTGATCGGAGTTGTTATGCGTGTGGTGAAGTGGGCCACCCCGCCCGAACATGCCCAAATAAGGAAAAGGTCCTGACCGTATGCAGAGAAAAGATATCAGCCCATGATAAGAAGGGCTCGGATGAGAAAGAAAAGCAGAAGGTAGAGAAGTGGAGAGGTTCTTGTGGTGGGCGCAAAAAAGGTGTCAACGGAGGCGGAGATGGAGGAAAATAACCGAGCCTCCATTTGATCCAGGAGGTTACTGAAGAAGGAAATGATACCAAGGAGCCCAAAGTGCAATAATTGTCCGACGACAGTGATAATGGTTCGGATGACTCGAGTGCAGGAAATGGCAGCGGGAGCGATTAGCTGCGAACCAACTGCCTATAACTAAAACTACTAGTACTGTGTCTACAATGAAAATGTTAACAGGTTATCACCATCTCCGAGTCAGTGATAACGATACCTTAGATCTTTTCCGTATCGACGGAAAGCTTCGGTACAAGAAGAATAATGATACATAGAGTAGTTTAGCAGGCAAAATAGCCAAAGACGATGGGGCACTGGAACATTATGTGAAAAGAGAGACTGTGAAAAAGTTAAAAAAGAGAGGTGCGGTGTTAGAAGAGAGAGACGGTGGCTGGATGATCGTGGAGACGGTGAACAACAAGGGAGAAGACGGCATTGAGAGACGGCCACATGTGCACCTGAAACTCAAACTGGAAGACGGCTACGCATATACGGGGTGGTTCGCAGTGTATGACGTGAAAGGGTTCGACATCATCCTCGGGAAACACTGGGCCCGCAATATAAACGGAACGTATCATATTGATCACCGCACAAACAAAATGTCGATAACTCAAGGTGACATCCCATGGGAAGACAGAGAAAAAGCAGCACGAATCCACTACCTCTGTGGCCTTCAGCCAGACAGCGATCCAGACGACGACAGCATCAAAGAAGCTGCAGCCACCATGGATATCGAAATTATTGGCAAGAAACATTTCAGTCGCATGAGCCATCGACGTTTGGGCAGGGCATTCATGGTTCAGGTGCGGTACGACAATCGTGAGCCTACGCCGCCACCAGACGAATTTCAGAGCATACACCGGGATTTTGAGATTTGTGGTTTTTTCGCAGAGCGGACGTACGATACCACCCGGAGTAAACCACAATTTAAAATCGACACTCGCCAGAGGATGATAAGAAAGCCCCATACCGACCTCCATATCGATTATCTCCCAAAGAGGATGCAGAGCTACCATGACAATTGGAGAAGGCCTTAGACAACAGCTGGATATGACTGAGCAGCAGCCATTATGGCTCCCCGGTCCTATTCTTGCCTAAGAAAGATGGTGGATTGCACATGTGTATTGACTATCGGGCAGTTAACCGCATTACCAAGAAGGACCAATACCCGTTACCTCACATTGAAGAGCTTGTCCAACCGCTGGGAGGTTCGTCCTGCTTTTCAAAGATAGATCTAGCCTCGGGTTATCATCAAATTCGAATATGTGCCGCCGATCATCAAAAAACGGTATTTTCAACCAAATATGGGCTGAATGAACGGACGGTAGTTTCTTTTGGATTCGCCAATGCACCTAGTCAATTTATGCGAGTCATGAAGCGCCTACTCGCTTTCAACTCTGAGCTACGATACTTTGTGGCTGTTTATGTTTACAATGTACTAATCCATAGTTCGGCGAGAGAGGAGCATCTGGATTACGTCCGGACAGTACTGCAACCTTTGCATAAAGCTGACCTGAAATTGAAGAAGTCCAAATGTGAATGGTTTCGCGATGATATTGAATTTTACTGCTTTCAGATCAACCAAGAAGGAGTGCATAGGTTGGAGTCAAAGATGAGAGCAGTATCTGGATGGCCTCGCCCTCGGAATACGAAAGAAGTTCTTGGCTTTCATGGTCTGACGGGCTATTACCGCAAGTTCATACGGCACTATGCTTGCATCGCATTGCCATTGTATCGTATGTGCAAAGTCAGTAAGACCGGCAAAATGGGTTGCCGCCACGGCGAACTACAACTCAAGGACGTCGGTACCGTACAATTTGCTTGGAATGGGGAGGCAGAAGAAGCCTTTGAAACATTAAAAGATACCATTTGCAATGCTCCCATACTAGCACTGACTGAGGAAGGGGGCGAGTACGTGCTGCATTCTGACATCAGCAAATATGCAGTCGGAGCAGTATTATCACAGAAGCGACAAGACGGAGAGACCAGAGTCATTGCCTTTTGTAGTCGGAAGCTTAAGGGCGCAGAGAGGAGATATCCTATATATGACAGAGGACTCCTAGCGATTCATGATGCCGTTGTGAACTGGCACTACTACCTCCATTCGGATAGGAACTGTACGGTCCATATGGACCATGCGTCCTTAAGACACATACTAATACAACCTCCACTCACAGCATGACAGATAGAGTACTTAGCAATGTTACAAAATTATACTTATGATATCCGATACATTCCAGGGGCGAGAAACCAGGTGGCTGACACACTGACGAGACATCCGGCCTTTAGACGCAAGCGTTGTCAAATCTTCCAATGCCGGCTTTCGCAGATGGTAGTCCAAGACTCGGCAGAGTGGCTACAAGAGGTTGCAGTGGAAACGAAGAATGACAGCTGGAGTAAAGAGATAGTACATATACTATCGTCCAAAGATGGCCAGGAACACCCACCGAAAACATCTGCTCCGGTATCAGTGCGAAAGGTGTGGGCTCGCAGACACTGATTCTCCCTCGACGACGACGGTCTGCTCTATCTCGACCTCCAAAAATAGGATCCTGAACGATATAAAGGTGAGCCGCGTCGACTCTACATTCCGACGCCCCGAAGGAACAGGATTCTCCGTGAGGCACATGATGCTGCTGTGGGAGGCAATTTCGGAGCAGCCAAGATATATATGACAGTGAGACAGCGTTTCTTCTTGCCTGGGATGTGGAAAGCAGTTCAAGCATACACAAAAGGCTGCGTCATGTGCGCACGAGTTAATCAACAGGCTAGAAATGTAATGGGCTTGTTGAAACCACTATCAGTTACACGAGGCCATTGGAAGCGTATGGGGATAGATTCTGTTAATAACGTGCCAACATCTTTGAGAGAAAACGATTGCATTGTAACCTTCGTAGACCACTTCCCCAAACGAACCCAGTGGATGCCCTGCGCTAGGACTATTAACGCCGCGGAATTTGCACAGCTATATTTAGAAGCCATCATATGACTTCACGGTGTCCTACGAGATATCTTCAGCGACAGAGATGTGCGCTTTACGTCGGATTCCTGGCCGGAGGTGAATCAGAAGCTTCGGACGAAGCTGCTGATGTCGACAGCGTTCCACCAACAGACAGATGGCCTGTCAGAGATCCCGAACAAGCAGGTCACCCGATATCTACAGGCCTTGGCCCCTCACCACCAAGATCAGTGGGATACCATGCTTCAACTAGCGGAATATGCATACAACACGTCAACGCACTCATCCACCGATTGAAACCCATTCGAATTGGACCTAGGATACACACCATGTATTCCATTATACTGTGTTTCAAGCCGGCGCCAGAATGATGAAATGCAGAGTTTGGAAGTCGCGGTATTTGTCGAACGGTTACAAGCTTCTTTACTAGATGCCCAGGACCGCCTCTGCGAAGTACAAGATAGCCAGACGACAGAAGCAAATAAGAGCCGAAGACCATGTACCCTGCAGGTGGGAGATCTCGTAATATTAAGCACTAAAGACCTACCGATTACCTACGTCAGCCAGGATTCTTCTCGTCGGATGTTACAGCATCCTTTGGCCGGACCATACAGAATCATTAAGTTCCAAGGACCAAATGCAGTCGAATTAGAATTGCCAACGGATATGGCTATTCATGATACGGTGGACGTCAGCAGACTCAAGAGATACATCGCCCACCCTGACCCGGCACGAGAAAAGCCTCCTCCTCCCCTTGTACGAGCAGTAAGTGACAAACATGGCACAATTCAACATTCGTATGTCGTCGAGGCTATTGTCTCGCATAAGAGGGCACCAGGCATCAAAGGCAGATATAAATACCAAATAAGATGGGAAGGCTATAATGACGACGACATGACATGGGAGCCAGCTGCCAACCTCTCAAAAGCAAGGCAGATGGTTGATGATTACAAGAAACAGCACGGCTTGGGAGAAAGGAAGATCAAACACAAAAAGAAGAGTTAAGGCCGCAGAGTCGATGGCCATTGGTGACTTTGCCGTGGAGTCGAGGGCAAATTGTTTTGTTTTATTTCAAGCAGCTGTTTTGTTTTGCAGCAGCAGGGTTGTTTTCGAGAAGTATCTCGAACTTCTTGGGAGGATGTGATGTGGAGAGAAGGGGTTGACATAAGGTGCGGCTCGGCAGAGGGCTTGGGCCGGAAGGGGATACGTGCGTACTCACAATGTAAGTGGATCCGGGAGGATAGACACCACTCGCTTAGACTAAGAATAGACAATCGCACTTTCATACTACTACATTGGCTTCAGACTTCAGCTGGGCTAAGTCCTTGGGTGGCTTGAACTGCATTGTCAGATGGTAGTTATAGTTGGTCCAACAGGGTGTTATCCTTGTCGAAGTATGCACCGCATTGTTGTAGGCAGATTCTGCCAATGGTAAGAGCTCCACCCAGTTATCCTGCTCATAGTTGCAGAAAGTCCGGAGATACTGCTCCATCGTCTTATTCTGTCACTCTGTTTGGCCGTCAGTCTGTAGATAGAATGCGGTCGATAGTCGGTAATCTATACTCATGTGGCTACAGACGCTTGTCCAGAATCAGCTCGTAAATTGGGTGCCCCGGTCAGTGATGATGTCGTCAGGGACACCACACTTGGAGATCACATGCTCGAAGAAGAGCCTAGCCAGCTCTGGAGAGTCGATATCCTTTCTGCAGGGGAGATAGGTTGCCATCTTTGTCAGTTGATTAAAGATGACTAGGATCCCTGTGTATCCAGATGCGGTCGATTCTGGCAAGTCTCTGACGAAGTCCATGGTGACACCTTCCCAGTGTCGTGACGGTGGTGTCAGTGACATGTTGATTCTGTGGCGGATATGATGTGGGGTGTGGTGGGAAAGTCTGTTCCCACCACTACCGACACTAATGAGTTCGGAGATGTCAGGGGTATGGTAGTACTGAGGAGTATTTATGTACAGGAGTGCCCATAGATAGGGAGAATCAAGCCTTTTCTGCACTCCAAGCGGAGCCTTTTATCTTCTCTAATGTGTGTTCGAACGTTCGAATTCGCAGATCTACTAACTCAGTAGATTCTCCTTCTTCCTCTGACCGGACAACCTTTAACACTTCCATCCTCTTCCTACGCTCCTCGAGCCGAAACCATCTTCTTCAATAGTCTCCTCTGAGAAGCCTGTGAAGAGCCATGAGAAGGAAGTCACTCGGAATCTCTCCCCCGACACACGCTTCAAATTGTTACAAATGGAGCCCAAAGGTGGATTTCGCCTAGGAAAGTTGAGCACGGAATGGTGGAGGAAAGGACCCCACGACGTAATATAAAAAGGTAAGTACCAAGCAAGGTACCACCCTTACACCGGGGCGATAAGCACCGAATTCACACCAGGACAAAAACCGAAGCACTGACTTTATATCGGGACGATAAGCCCCGACTTCACACCGAGACGAAACCCGAAGCACCGACTATATACCGTGACGATAAGCACCGACTTCACATCGTGACGAAAACTGAAGCACCGACTTTATACCTGCACGATAAGCACCGACTTCACACCGGGACGAAATCCGAAGCACCGACTTTATACCAGAACGACAAGCACCGACTTCACACTGGGATGAAAACCGACGTACCGACTTCATACCAGGATGACAATCATGGCACCGCCATAATAACGGGACGATAAAATACCGGCTTTATAGTGGAACAAATACCGAAATCACCAACCTCATAATCGGGGTCCATTCCGAACCTGGGAACTAATCTTAGCACCAAAGGAATATTGAGCGGCTGAAGTGTCAGTCTCAAAATATGGCAATAGAAATGACGATACTGAAAGAAGGAGCTCCGAATCCAAGCACTAACCTTAGTACTAAATGAAATATCGAGTGGCTGGAGCACCAGCTTCAGAAAACAGGGGAAAGAAACCATGATGCTGAAGGGGGGTAAGAATACATCTGGAGCTAACAACATATAGGAAAGAAGATAAAAAAGAACTACCCAAGACATTCATGATGAAGAAAAAGGAACTAGCAAGAAGAAAAGGAGGAGGAAGGAACGGCCAGTTCACACTACCAAACCTTCCTCTCACACTCACAATTGACTTCCAATCGTCAAAAATACCACTTAGAAAATTCACAAACCGCCGCTATCACTACCACTTCAACGTTCAACATGTCTGACCTTGCTCACGTCCACTCCACTTCCGTCACTGGCCCGAGAGAGGCTGGCATATCCATCCCCTCCAATATCTCTTCCGGCCCTGCTAACATCGCTGGCACTGCTAACATCGCCGGCACCAACTCTTCGAACTCTATTCAAGAGCAGAAAAACTTCATTGAGGTCCACGTCATTGCAATTGCCAAGGAGAAAAATAAAATGGCAGTCCCGGGAACCATGGGAGCCCCTGTTTCTGGTAGGGCCGATGTCACCAAGTTCATCGAAGTATACGAAAGCCTCTCCTGTCGCACAGGTACAGACCCATCTATGGATGATGTCATCTCCACCTTCCCCTATTATTGCTCTGAAACCATTCAGGAAAACATTAAAACGATGAAAGGGTACCAGGAAAGAGACTGGCAGAAGTTGAAGAAGGAACTCAAAGACGCCTTCAGACACGCCGATAGCCGAGTATACATGTATACGAGAACATATCTGGAGAGACTGTGCAAAGACCAATTGAAGAGAGGGAATGTCAGATTGAAGGCCTTCATCTTAGCCTATGACAATATCTGCCGAGCCATAGTTACCAAGGGTATATTGTATGTGTTTGTACGAGTCGAAATGCTGATTGGAGCCCTCCCAAGAGATCTAAAGGCTAAGGCCATTGTCAAACTCGAATTGGACCCCCAGGAACCTGAGACCGTTAAGTACGACAGCCTCCACACATACATTCTGGACAAGTGCATTACAGCCCATGCCCTCACTCTCCTGGACACCAATACCACCCCTACGACATTGGGAGTTTCAGCATACTGCATTTCCACCGGAGTTCCGCTCCCACAGATGCCCGCAACCGAGAAATAGGAGGAGTCCATCGACACAAAAATGGACAACATGATGAAGGCGTTTGAGGCTTGGACCTTTAACTAACTAAGGTAACCGATCTAAGGCCCTAATATACCGGATATCAAACGGCTAGAGGCAACGCAATTCAAGCTAACAACCCACGGATGCACCCCCGGCAATCACATGAACCACAAACCAATAGCCCTTCTAGGTTAGATTATTATCGACTGACAATGCTAAACTACTAACAGTATCTAAGGCAGGGGGGCAGGCACTTTCATTTACTGTGACGAACTAGGACACATCCGGACATTCTTTCTTGATGTCTGAACCGATCAAGAACAAGGAATCATTCATCTTAATGGACACGGGAGGTTTACCCTAGGGCCACGTAGAGTGTGAGGTGGAGAAATCTCTGGGTACCGGCCAGAACGAAGGTTCCTGTCGATGTGGGACTACGCTAGAGAAGTGGCTTGGCAGCAGCAACCAGTTGCACCCACCCAGCCTGGAGCGGTACAGCCAGCTGCAGCTGGACCTCAACAATATATTGCAAGATTGCAGTTGTTTCCGAGAGTGAGCGCTCAAGTAACGGCTTTTCGCTCGGGGATTGTTCAACAACTATTGGAAATAGATGAGCACTACTGCAAGGAAAAAGGTGAGAAACCCTAGGAAGGTGAGGTAAGTCGGGTGATGGAACTTAATGAAGACAAGAAAGAAGAGAGTGATGGAAAGGAAGATAGCAGTAAGGAAGAAGAAGAACGCGTGGAGGAAAGTGAGACAGAAGATGGAAGAGAGGCTTGCCTAGATGGTGAAGAAAGACATCGACGGCTGGTGGTAGTTCAAATCCAAGTGGGCTATGCCTTTGTTGATGAGAGGAGAAAGAGGACAGGGGAAGTTATGAAAGGAGATGACATGCGTGGTTGGATGGAGGATGTGGTCCCGGAGATCGTGACAAGCGTCAGCACCCAAGAAAAATGCAACATCAAGAAAGCAGTGACCTTCGGCAAAATATCTGCCAAGACTACAGGCGACCCCACCGAAAAGATATCCTCCAAACCTCGTAAGAAGCAGACCCCGGCTCTCGATTCTGGGGACTATGAGGTTCTGGGGAGTAGTCAGCTTGACTATACGGTCCTAGCTCGACAGGAGAGGGAAACGGGTGAATTAACTCTCCGGCTACTGCCTAAAGCCAAAGCGGTTGCGATTTCGAAAAAAAGGCATTTGCCGGCCAAAACTCCCACAGCTCCCAAGAAGGTCGGTATCGTTCACGTCTCCGCCTTCACTTCCAACCCCAGAGAGTGCTCCGGTTATTCTGAGTTTCGCTATGCACGAGCCTCTCCTACAGACCAGGGAAAGATCAATGGACATGAGATCTCGATGCGCATCGACGGAGGATCCGAAATATTTGTGATGAGCGAGGATGTCGTCAGAGCACTGAATATTGGATAGAAAAGGGCCGACTAGAAGATGATAACTGCAGATGGGAACTGTTCGGACATCATGAAGGTGTCAGAAGCTGTACCGATTGAAGTCCACGGAATCGTGATTGCCGTACCAGTGTTTCTGGCCGCGTCTGGATCGGAACAGGTGATTCTAGGCCGCCCCTGAGAATCCTACGTCCGCAAATGTGAGAGAAACCATGACGACGGAAGTTGCGAAATTACTATCACTGCTGTCGATTGATCAGAACATGTCACGTACGTAGCCACGTACCCGCGAGTCAAGAGGAATAGGTTTGCCAGCAACTCTGGAAACTACTACGCCTAGTTAAAGTAAGGGCGACTAGGTGTGGAGAAGCCCGAAAAGAGGTGAATGGAGGGGAAAAAGGAGGAGTCGAGAAAGAATGAGATGCCTGTGGAAGCAAGAGATGTTGAGGGAAAAGACACAAAAGTGAGAAGAGACAAGAAGAGGAAGATACGTTCGGAAGAAAAGAAAAGGAGATGAAAAATAAGAAAGAGGAGGAAATACCTGCGGAAGTAAGAAGGGTGATGGGAAGTGGAATCAATTGGGAAGATGAATGGGTGCAGGAGGAAGGGGTAACGGTAGAAGAGTTGGGTAAGAGAATGATGTTGGAAGAAGTGTCGATGGGCGAAGAAGTGCTACTTAAGATGAGAAGGGTGACCGGAGGTGAATCCACTAATTTGTGGTGGATTCACAGAAATAGTACTACTTCAGAACTGAGTCAAATACAACCCTCTCTCTCTTACCTTGATGCAACAATAGACGAATCCACTAGAGCTGTGTGGGTACGGGCTCGATACAAATGTGTCGCCAAGAAAGTAAAACCAGTTCCGTTGTCAGATGGGAGTGTTCCAGACGAAGGACTCGACTGGAGAGAAAGAGTTATCGCTAAGAACAAAGATACCACTACCTCCGGACCATGGGATGCTTGGTTCACACCTAAGTTTTCCACTGAAGGAAGAGGGGGAAGGTTGACGATTAAAAGTATACAAGAGTTAGAGATTGGGGCAGAGTTGAAGCCAAAAGAGAAGGAGGCGTTATTAGTGATGTTGTCCAATAGAGAATACACGCTTTCGTGGACCTGGGACAAATTAGGAACGATTAGTGACAAAGTGGAACTGCCTTACCAAATTAGGTTGGAACCCGGTCATAAAGTTTCGAAAGACTGTGTCTTCCGTATCCCCAAAGAAGTCATTCCGATAGAGAAAGAGATGGTGCAAAAATGAGTGCGACAAAGGCTATTTGAACCGGCATGGGGACTGTACAGGAACGCACATTTCCTGGTACCTAAGAAAAACGGGAAATATCAATTCATCATCACGGCTGTCAGTGCGAACTGCCACACTTTAGAAGATGCAGGAATACCGCCCAACGTCGAGGAATTCTCAGAAGCATTCGCTGGCCTCCCTCTTTGCTCCTTAATCAATTTTCACTCCGGCTACGACCAGAAAGTTCTGCACGAAGAAAGCCGAGATTATATGGCATTCCAAACGATACAAGGGATGTACCGACCGACTAGGTTTGTTCAAGGAGCTACCAATTCAGTGTCAGCCTTCGTCTGAGTATCTCGAAACATATTGAGTAAGCATCTTGGGACGATCGCAGAAGTGTTTTTTCTCGATGATATTGAAGTGAAATGGCCCAAAACCCGATATGGAGATGAAGAAGTGTGGGGTCTGCCTGGAATGTGCAGGTACATTCTAGAGTATCTCCAGAATCTCGACAAAGTGCTGGCGAATATTGGAAGAGTCAGAGCAACGATTTCGGGAAAAAAGTCTGATTGGTGCTGGAACGGGATAACAATTGTGGGCTTCGTCTGCAGAGAAGCAGGTAGGTGACCCTAAGCTTCCAGGTTGATAAAGTGCGGAACTGGCCACCATGCGGAAACCGTACAGAATGCACGACTTTCCTTGGACTTTGCACATAATACCATATATGGATTCTCGAGTATGCAATAGTCGCCCGGGCATTGTTCCAGATCTTACGAAAAGACGTCGAATTCAGATGGGAATCGGAACAAAAAGAAGCCATGAAAGCCGTGAAAGATGCCCTTTGCAATGCCCCGGCACTAAAGACGATAGATGTCAGCGACGAAGCTGGCCAAATAGTCTCGGGAGTCGACGCCAGCCTGGAGGGATGGGGAGCCATACTACAACAAGAAGATAAGAAAAATATACACCACCTATGTCGGTAGGAGAGTGGACTTTAGAACGCCACGAAGAAGAAGTATGACCCTGCACTAAAGAAGTTCTGCAATTATGTGTATGGTGTTCGATTCCTTGTAGAAATTGATGCGAATACACTAGTACATCAGTTGAACCTGCCCGCCAATAACTTTCTTGGGGCCCTGATTACTCGTTGGATTGCATGGATTCGGTTGTTAGACTTTGATGTGAAACACATCCCTGGGCGGCTGAATAGAGGACCAGATGGAATTTCAAGAAGGCCACGCGGGGAAGGAGAACCAGATCCAGACGATCACGAGGGGGACGAGCTAGAAGAGACAATCGAAGCCAGCCTAAGAAACGTGCGGGTTGAGCAAGGAGAAGGAAGAAAGTAAGAAACATTACCAACCGTTTGTGGGCCTGTGACTATCGCAACCGTATGAAGGAACGTGGAGGGAAATCGCAGTGTTCTTGGGGAGTCTAAAACAACCAGAAGGAAATAATTCAAAGGAAATGCAGCGCTTCCGGCAAGAAGCTACAAAATATCTCGTTTCAGATGGGATTCGTTACCGGAGGCGCAGAACCAACAAACCTCTGGTGAAGGTACTAGTGGGCGAAGAAGAAAGGAGAAAAGCAATGGAAGCTACACATGAGCTGAGTGGTCATTGAGGAAGAGAAGGAATATTGCGGAAGGTAGCCGAACGCTACTGATGGCCTGAGATGTATGCAGATATCCAAGAATGGGTAAAAACGTGCGAACAGTGTGAGAAGAGAGCACCACTACGGTATGATGAACCCCTGAAGAGTCTAACTATCAGTCATCTGTAGTAATGTGTGGGAATGGATATCTCCTACATGCCTAAGATGGAAGAAGGATTCCATCTGTTGGTCATCGCTCGTGACTACCTTAGCGGGTGGGCAGACGTATGGGCATTGAAACAAGAAGTATCAGAGAAAGTGGCAGATTTTCTTTATGAGGAAATGATTTGTCGATATTGAACCCTCGACAGTGTAGTAATGGACGGCGGAGCAGAGAGTAAGAAATAGACAGATCTCTTGCTCAAATGATATGGTATCAGGAAGATAACCACCACTCTGTACCATGAGGCTAGCAATGGAGTCGTCGAACGTGGACACCAGCCAATAGGAGATACCTTGTACAAACTTACTGCATGCTCTGACGAGCCAAAAGATATGTGGCTGAACCACCTTCCAGCGTTGCTCTGGGCGGACAGGAGAACCATTCGACGAACAACCAGATACTCCCCCTTTCGCCTCATGTTCGGTCAGGAAGCAATGCTTCCTGTTGAACTCAACAATCTGATATGGAACACTGCGTACTGGAAAGATGACAAAGATAGAACCTCACTACTAGCTGCAAGGGCTCGACAATTGGAATGCCGGCGCGAAGATATAGACGCAGCCGTGCATCGACTGAAAGAGTCCCAGGATGCAAATAAACGCCGTTTCGATCAAGCAGCCCGACTAAGAGCTCAAGAACTTCAAGTTAACGACCTGGTTCTCCTCTACGAAACTAAAACTGAACAATCGCATGGGTCCAAATTGGACGCGAAATGGAGAGGACCTTCTCAAGTCAAGGAGATAGCATCAAGTTTGGGCACTTATCGCCTCACCAAATTGGACGGTTCTGAACTCGCAGCATGGATGGACGGGAGCAGAGTTAAGAAGTTCTTTGCCAGAAGAGGAGGAAAGTACGACAAGAAAATACCCGTGTCCACACGAGAGGAAATCAGGGGAAAAGAGAGGGGGAAAGAGACGGAGGAAGAATGGGAGGATGAAGTGGTAGCAGGCCGCAAATATGTAAATGGAAAGTGGTTTTATTTGGTTATGTAATGGCGGTGCCAGGTGCACTTGGCCCTCGCCAGGTGCACTTGGCTCTCAAGCGCACTTGGGCCTCGCCAGGTGCACTTGGCTCTCAAGCGCACTTGGGCCTCGCCAGGTGCACTTGGCTCTCAAGCGCACTTGGCCCTCGCCAGGTGCACTTGGCTCTCAAGCGCACTTGGCCCTCGCCAGGTGCACTTGGCTGCCGAGGCCGGGTAAGCGCCCTTCATATATAATCACCTCGCGAAGTGCTTTTGGCACGCTAGCGATTATCTTACCTACATACCATACAATTGATATCTATATTACTTATTCCCGTTTGCAACCGTATCTACACGTATCAACCCATACGAGGACGCACGGCCTTACACTATAATCGCTTTTCAGTCACCAGATACGTTTCGCTCACGGGACTTCGTGATCCCCTTACTTTTTTCGACGCGTCACAACACGTACACAAAAAAACAGACGATCAGCCAATTACACTCAATTGCACCCCAATGCCTCCAAAGAAGTCAATTAGAAGTCAAGTACGCGTCACTGACGATCGCGAAAGCGAGGAAACTCTGCAGGCACCGACGGCTAGCAGCCAACAGGCTCCAGTCGAAGATACCGTCGCGATCGATGATAATCTCGATGCCGACGACGAAAATCCGAATCCCGACGACGGAGATCGCAATCCTGAGTGGGAAAATACACGCGTTAGAGACGATGACGACGACGACATCGACTTCTCCTCAATGATTACCGAAGATGATCATCGCGACATGGCCACCCAGAATCGATTGATGCTAAAGCTCCTTTTCAAGCAACAAGCCGAAATGCGAGCCGAACGACGGGCCGAACGAGCGGAATGGGCCCAGGAGA